>MU592027.1:956638-989966 GCA_024362625.1 Silurus asotus | reverse complement strand
AGAGAGAAAAGAGAGAGAGAAAAGAGAGAGAGAAAAGAGAGGGGGGGCAGAGAGAGAGGGGGGGTGGACAGACATGCAGGTAGGCAGAGAAAAAAAACAGACAGACAAACAAAGAGAGACTGACAGACAGACAAACAGAGAGAGACTGACAGACAGACAAACAGACAGACAGACTGACAGACAAACAGAGAGAGAAAGACAGACAGACAGACAGACAAACAGAGACAGACAGACAGACAGACAGACAAACAGAGACAGACAGACAGACAGACAGACAAACAGAGAAAGACTGATAGACAAACAGAGACAGACAGACAGAGAGAGAGAGAGAGAGAGAGAAAAGAGAGAGAGAAAAGAGAGGGGGGGGGCAGAGAGAGAGGGGGGGTGGACAGACATGCAGGTAGGCAGAGAAAAAAAACAGACAGACAAACAAAGAGAGACTGACTGACAGACAGACAAACAGAGAGAGACTGACAGACAGACAAACAGACAGACAGACAGACAGACAAACAGAGAGAGAAAGACAGACAGACAGACAGACAGACAAACAGAGACAGACAGACAGACAAACAGAGAAAGACTGATAGACAAACAGAGACAGACAGACAGACAGACAGACAAACAGAGAGAGAAAGACAGACAGGTAGACATAGAGAGAGACAGGCAGATAAAAAAAGGAAAGAAAGAAAAGGACAGACAGTACAAATATATAAACGTATAAAACAAAGCGCAGTAGCTGCTGGTTGACGTGTTCTGGTCTTCAGCTCCGTCACAATTCTGTGAGGTGTTAAAAAGCTTGTGAAGCATGTGGAGCGTAATAAAGCGCCGCCGCATGTCACAGTGTCCCCCTGCAGCTCGGCTTATCAGAGCGTTCATTGAGATATGATGAAAAATATAAACAGCTTTCTTTGCTAATGAGATCTGAGGGATCTGTTACAGATAATCACACAATCACAAGTGCGTCCAGGTTCATTTCATTTGTCCTCCTGCGTACTCTGGATCATACGTGTGGTCAGGAGGGAACGTGGGACACGTGGGACACCAGTGAATTCTCCTTTTCCATCTGTTACTGAGTACTTATTTCTTTACGTGTTTCTATGAGGGGGAATCAAAAAGTTTCGACACTAGTTTTATAACTCGCCAACAGAGGGCAGCATAAGTCTGATCGCACAGTCACAGGGAGCACCGACCTTCAGAAGTCAGTGTGCTGTTAGACATCATCCTGTGTACATAAGGAGCTGTGCAACTGGCGCTATTCTGACCATGTGTGCACTCTGTCACTGGGATCCTCCTCACACGTGAGGTTCTCACTGGAAACAACATTATTTCGTGAGACTCCTTCCATCAACATTTAGAAAACTTCAACATGTCAATGATTCGAATGATGAAACTGTACTATGGACTGTTTGCTGCACAAACCCCAGGGATCGAGCTGGTTCTATACAACTAGATTATATCATCTTCATGGCTTCCATCACTACGGCTTCCAACACCAATCCATCCAAAGAACAGAAGAGTACAGAGTTGGACTAATGGACAATTTGGGAACTGCACTGATTCCTACAACAGAGGGTTGCTCTTTTAGCTGGTAGAAAAACATCATCAAGCACCTTCTGACCAATCAGAATCCAGAAGTTCACAAGGTAATAGTTTAACATCAGACACAAATGAGATGAGACACAGATATGGCGTCTGCTTCGGATTGCACCATGACGACGGAAATATTTAATGACACACACACACATGCTAACGACAGAGCGCTATGTCAAATGGTGTTTACCCAGCTTGTGTGTGTGTGTGTGTGTGTGTGTGTGTGTGTGTGTGTGTGCTGGCAGAGCAGAACATTAGTTGCGGTTCATTAAAAAGTGCACCCGCTCACCATACTGCTCTCGGATGAGGAACCGGAGGTGCCGTCGCCGTGGCAACGTTTAGTCGCTAGCAATTTACAGAGATAATTCAGCGCTCTTTTGTCGGCAAAATAAACCTCCTTTTTCTTTTTCTTGGAGCTGATTAGCTCGGGTGAGACCCAGCAGGGAGGAAATGTCACTTCGAAATGAGAAAAAGAGGTTAGTGCTGCTCAGGAATGTGACTGTAAAAGCCACCCAGCGAGGTGTGAGGTCTTTGAAGAACTTTTTGATTCTAAAACAGAGATTCCTCTGACTATAAAAGAGAAACTCGCCGCCCTGAAGATGCAACCACCCAAGTTCATTATTATCCAAAAACATCATGTTTTTACAACATATCGCTTCCGAGTAGAACATATCGGAAAACATCTCAGAGGAACCGTCAGAGGAACATTTCATCAGTAAAACACGCTAACTGTACACATTTGGACTGATGAAGTGTTTGGTAGACCCTGAGGAACTACACTGATTCCTACAACATATGGTTCTTCTTTTAGCTTGTAGAACAATATTATCAATTCATCTGAATTTATATTCCAGGAAAACTCATTCTACTGTATCTAGATCCCTGGAAGACATGTATTCTCTTTAACAGAAGATTCTAAGCAGGACCCATTCAGCTTGATTTATCGTTCAGTTTTTCAAGCAGATCTTTTTAACCATCCAAGGAACCCCTGAGGAACCTGTTTTTCTTAAAACGTATCTTCAGGAACATAATTGGTGAACCTGTTCTATGTAGAACCCTAAAACACAGGAACATACTTTTGCAATATGAAACTGTTTTTGTTATTAGAAGAACATTAATGTTCTTCATTGGCAGAAGAACATGTTCTTTGCCAAACTCTACACCAAAACACCTTCAAGGCAGAACCCAGCTCCAGAAAGCATGAACTATTTCAATTAAGGAACATCTGAGAAACATTTCAAGAGTGTTGTTTCATGAGTTAAAAAATTGCCAATTAGACCACCATTAGAGCTTCTCGTGGAGGGTTTATCTTTTAGTCTCCAAATGGAAGACATTTTTAGATCCCTGAATTTTTACACATCCAAAGAACCTCTAAAGAACCTGCTGTTTTTAAAGCACACCTTCAGCTGCAGGAACGTACTTGCACATAATTATACTTATATAAACTGTATATAACTGAACATTCCAGGCGAACCTGTTCTGTGTACAACCACTTTTCCTTTTACAAAAGCTTCTAAGGAGAACCCATCCAATGGAGGCAGTTCTATAAGAACCCCTTTAGAAGAGTCCATGCAGAACACAAAAACATGTAGACAGAAAATCTGAATCACTGAGGTTTTTTTCTGACTGCACCTTTCCATTCGAGCCAAAACTGAACCTTCCTGTAGAACTTGTTCCATGTTTTACTTTAATCACCAAGAAGAACCCACAATTAAAATGCCTAAACTATTAAACATCATGAGAACCCCTGAGGAACCCTTTATTCTAGGACATTATCATTTATGAATATCATTTGTATACATAAATAAACCAGAACTCCTGCAGGAATCATGAAGAACTATGCAGAAGCTTAAAACATAGGGTTTAACTTTTAGGTTCTAACTGGAACCCATTTTCTGGTGTTTCAAGGAACTAGTGAGGAACACTTATCTTTCATTCCAGGAATATATTTATAGAGGAACTAGACTGGTCTAGACTGGGACTTTCTGAGGAACCTGTTCTAAATCGAATCTGTCAAGAAGATTCCAAATAAAGTCTAGCTTTAAAAAAAAAAAAAAAGCTCTGACCAGTAGAACCATCTCAGGAACACCTGAGCTGGTGAGAAGAACTGGTCCTGCACTTCATGTCTCTTTCTAACACTGTAAACTTTTTAAACCCAGAAGCTTATAACTGTAAGGATTCTTGTACCTGTAGCTCGCACCACGCGACCTCCACGGTGGTTTCAGTGTCCAGTCCTTTGTAAACGGTCTTGAAGGAACCTCTACCGATCTCCACGTTGAACTTGAGGAACCTCCCGTCCGGTGAAGTGGCCACAGCTTTGGTCTCCACCTCGTCCTCTTTCTCCTGCTCCCACTTGTTGGTCTCGGGCGCTTTTTTGGACGCGGTTTCCTCCTCGGAGTCGGTGCTCGAGCTCTTCACGGCGGCGCCGCCGGTGTTGGGCTGCGCGCGGCGCGTCGGGGAACCGGAGCTGGAGCGCGAGGAGAGCTCGCACTGCGTGTCCGTTTGCGCCGCCGCCGCTCCTGGTCCTTCTTCTTCTACTACTTCTCCAGTTCCTTCAGCTCCTTCTCCTGCATTGCTCATCCTCTTGTTCTTCTTCTTCTTCTTCTGCTCGGCAGATGAAATGTCGTCCGCCGACCAGGACAGGGTTTTGCTCAGCAGATGTGGGACGCGCTCGCGGGACGAGCCGAGGCTCTCCTCTAACGTGTGCGTTTTGTTGAACCGAAACACGTTCCTCCTCGAGCTCGCAGAGTGTCTCCGGCGCCTGAGCGCGAGCCGCGCGGACAGGAACGGATCGGCGTCGAAGCTGGAGGGCAGTTTGGGGAACGCGAGTCCTCCCGCGTGCACTTCGGCTTGGGACATCGTGAAGCTTCCTCGGTTCTCCTTCCGCTCCTCGGTGCTTTCCGAACCGCGACGCTCGCGCTTCCCAGAAGCTTTCAGAATATAATCAAATCAGTCCATCAGGGAAGAGGGTGAACTTCAACATGGTGTTGAACAACAACAACAACAACACAACAACAATCCGCAGGTGTGAGCAAAAAAATTAAAATCTGGATAAAAAATTGAAATCCGGATTTAGTTTGAACGTCCTGATACGAGACGTTTCTCAGCGCGAGAACCAAAAGAACTTCTGTTCTAGAACGCTTAACTGAGTTCTAAGCGTCCGCGTGCTCCAGCGTTCTGCAGCGCTTTAACTCTGTCTGTCCTTCTCTCTCTCTCTCTCTCTCTCTCTCTCTCTCTCACACACACACACACACACACACACACTTAGTTTGCATGTAGTGCGTGCGCTCGAGCCTGTGACTGGTTAATCTGTGCTCCAGCGTTCTGCAGCGCTTTAACTCTGTCTGTCCTTCTCTCTCTCTCTCTCTCTCTCTCTCTCTCTCTCTCACACACACACACACACACACACACACTTAGTTTGCATGTAGTGTGTGCGCTCGAGCCTGTGACTGGTTAATCTGTGTCCCTCCCACAGCTAATGTGGACACCCTGGTTTCTTCTAGCAGCGTGGACAGAAGAAGATCTGGGATTGGGAACCTAAACATCATCACAATCGAATCAAATCGGAGATTGCAACACACTAATGACATATGAACTTATGACATGCTCTGCACAAAGAGTTCCTCTATAATTGGACCATAATTGGAGATTTTGGTGGAACCTGGAGAACTTTTTTATATTCCTATAACACTTTCAAAAACGCTTTCAAGCAGAACCCACCCACCATCAAAAACCGTTAGCTCTCCGAAGAACTTCTGAGGAACCTTTCAGTTCTATTGCTTATTCTATGCAGAAGCCATAGAAGAAGAAGAAATGTTCGAGCAGAACCCGTCTAGAGCTGCAACAACCAATCAATAAAACATCAGAACAGTGAGCAGAAACTGTTTGTAACTTCGCAGCAGAATACGATCGCTTTTTTAGTCACTTTTGTGGTTTTCAGCGAATGAGCTGAAGATGTTGAGATGTTCGTTGGGAGTGACGACGATGGACAGGATTAGAAATGAGTTTATTAGAGGGACAGCGCATGTTGGACGTTTTGGAGACAAGGTGAGGGAGGTGAGATTGAGATGGTTTGGACATGTGCAGAGCAGGGACATGGGGTATATCAGTAGGAGAATGCTGAGGATGGAGACACCAGGAAGGAGAAAAAGAGGAAGACCAAAGAGGAGGTTTATGTATGTGATGAGGGTAGACATGCAGGTAGTTGGTGTGAAAGAGGCAGATGTAGAGAACAGAGGGGTATGGAGACGGATGATCCTCTGTGGCGCCCCCTATTGGGAGAAGCTGGAAGAAGAAGAAGAAGAAGAAGACTGTGTTTATAGGGTTTTTAAAGCAGGATTGTCAACTTGCCATCAATAAAATAAAACACAAATGTTAATGTACACAAACTGCTTCACCTCGTGTACTCAGTTGTATTTCTCTTTAAGGTTCCGAGGAGAACCAATGTTCTAAAAAAAAAGCTCGGACATCATAAGAACCTCAGAGGAACCCAATTTTCTACGTGTATCTTTTATCAGGTCTGTGATTACTAACTGCAAGTACGTCAGTTGCTCTGCACAAAGTTTTGACCCCTTCGACCGTAGGAATGATGGTGTGATGGAGCTACTTTTAGAGCTGCTCTTCTAGAAATTGTGATCACCTTCTGACCAGGATCCAGATCACGTTCACGTCGTAGTGCAAAATGCAGAAAATGCTACACATTATTTAAAATCCTGCAACGTAGACAGAATGTTCAGCACTGTGGAAAGTGTTGCTTGTTGGTTAAACAGTGGCATCGCTTGATAATATTGACTCCGCCCCCAAACAAAAAATTACAGGAAATATAGACTTGTGATATTTCAAAACACTCGTCTCACCGAGAAGAAATGCGTCACGTACACGTTTTTATTTTTTAGTAAGAAATTAATCTGTGACATCACATCAGTGACTTCACCCCCAGCGAAAATAACGCGGAATATGGACGTGTGACACATCGAAACGCTTGTCTGAGCGAGGAGAATTGTGTCATACACAAGTCAGATAAAAAATTTTTATCTGTGACATTACTTGACATCATTGACTCCGCCCATAAAAGAAAATATACAGGGAGAACAATGATGTCATGCAGTCTGGAGTCCAAAATAAATATTTGGTGATTTCCTTCTTCAGGAAGTTTGTTGTTCTGTTTATTAACTCCATGCTTTTAGGTGCTGATGGGTCTGTAAACATTTTATCAAGTTCTGCATTTACTCCAATTTGTATGTGAAAGCTCCTCATGTTCCTCACTTCTCATCGACGGCAGGTGACATGTGATACGTGTGTTATAGAAGTGACAAAGTTGACCTTTAAAGCTTAATGAAGGTGTGTCTGTATGCATGCATGCTAACACCAAGGTGTGTGTGTTGTGTGTATGTGTGTGTGTTGTGTGTATGTGTGTGTGTGTGTGTGTGTGTGTGTGTGTGTGTGTGTGTGTGTTTTGAATGGATAATTGGCCTGGAGCTGAGCCAAAGTATATATACACTTGTTTTTTTTAAAAAAAATGTATGAGGCTTTCAGCTACTAGACAGTAAAGAAAGCAGGCACTGTCATGGCACCTTCTTCTTCTTCCATGATGAAGCGGAGTAACTGTTCCCACACCACATTATCTTCCTATAATGGAGTCTTTTTAAAGTGTTTTATTCCCCTTACATCAGTAAACAATTCAGTTTTATGGTCATATCCTAATGCATGTGTGTGTGTGTGTGTGTGTGTGTGTGGGTGTGTGTGTGTGTGTGTGTGTACATGTATTCAGCTATTTGTGAAGACATTTGTTTCTTTCAATTATCTTCAGTAAGAAATTTATGCTGCTCAGGGTCTCAGGATCACCAAGATCTGTAACATATCCTGGAAATGATGTGTGTGAGGTGGAAATACACTCGTTCACAGCAAAAACCATCTGCTGGTGTGTTTCTAAAAACATAAAGAACCCAGAGAACCAAGATGAAATCCAGGGAACCCAAAGAACCTGAAGGAAACCACACAGCAGAACATGTGACAGGAACCTGAGGGAATGGTAAGTACTTTGGGTCAATCCTGAGCTCAGGTTCCTGTCTGTGCCAAGCTTCACATGTTCTCTCGTTGTTCATGTGGGATTCATTCAGGTTCTCAAAAAGAAAACAGTGGTTAAAGAGTGGAGACATCTGGTGGCAGATTTAAGTTCTTAAAGATCATGTTCTTCATGAAAGTCATGATGTTATAGCAGCTACAAAAGCTCAGTCCCTCAAACGCTGTATTGATTAAGCACAAAAGTCTGAAGATGTTAAAGAATAAAAAGAAATATAAATATTACATTTGCAGCGGGTTTAAGAAGTTGGTTTTATCCTCATGTTTGTGTGTGTGTGTGTGTGTGTGTGTGTGTGTGTGTGTGTGTGTGTGTGTGTGTAGCAGCATGACCTTACGTCAAACAGACATCCCATTCAAGCTGTATTTCCACCTGGTGCCTATTGTTTCCTGGATGTTTCCTGGATGGGCTCCAGATCCACCACAGAACGAAGGATAAAACATTGACTGAATGCCAGGTTACCTGAATGGTTACCATAGTAACCAACAGGATGTACTACTGTTTACTGGTAGGAGGTTAAAGAGCCTCTAACATTGGAGTTTTGTTACAAAACACAGCAGCGTGTTAGTACTCGGGCCGCTAACGAACCCGAGTGTTTCTAGAGAATCAGAGTTTGCTGGTTACTGTGTTATTCGCTGGTTAGCGAGCGAGACGGGGCGAGACGGGACGAGAACTGAAGGAGATACAGGGGATTCAGTTGTTCTTTCTATCTTTGCCATTTTGAGTTGACAAAAATGTAGCTTTTTGAAAACCCTCTCCAAAGTGGTAAAAACGGGGAGCTTTCGGAAATGGTGACGCTTTTTTTTTCTTTGTCATGTGATGGTGCTTAGATGGAAATGTCCACTATTTGCATAAATAATGAATAATATCATATAAACTTGAGCAACTATTTAGAGCTCACATACAATCTAGTAGAACATGGAGCAGGGTGGGGCGGGGCAGATTGGGGCAGGGCAGGGAGGGCAGAGAGGGTCAAGGAGGGCAGGGAGGGGCTTTGGGATGTTTGGGGTTGTATGTTTGGGGGTATTGTTGTAAATATAACACTTTAACAAGAGCGCATGTGTCAGACTTCCATTTCCTGTCGTTCTTTTGTTGATTTTGAAAAGCTCGTAATGATCCATATGAACTTCTCAGAAAGAAGTCAGAATGTTGGATAAAGCTGCGTTTAGATCTTTTACAATTTTACAATTCTAATTAGAAATATTTCACATTTCAGCGAAAGATAATTAATAATGAAATGCATTTTTTAAATTCTTATCAGAATCAGTAGCAGATTGGATTAACTGAAGAAATATATAGAAAATATGGAGATGATAACGGATAATATCTCGACATGAGAAACGCATGCACACCATATTGACCAAGTTTCTCCACACAAAACCCTGCAAGTCTTCTGTCTTAGTTGTGGTCTTTCTGGTGGGTCTGATCCAGTTAACAGTGAGCTTCTGGTGTGCACACTGGACTTTTCCTTCCCATATAGTGTTCATTATATCATTTTTTATATCATTTTTATATTTTTAATATAAATGTTTCATTATGTTATTATTTTATTTTTGTACAGCTGTAATGATGCTTGTGTGTGTGTGTGTGTGTGTGTGTGTGTGTGTGTGTGTGTGTGTGTGTGTGTGTGTGTGTTGAGAGGTAGAAGTAAAATGGAAATAAATGATGTTTGGTGTGTATTAAATGCAGCAGTACACACATGTTAATGTGGATTAGAGCATGAAGAGGCCCAGGGGCGTTCAATCAATGTGTTTATACTGATAAGAGCACTGTGTACATAAACACACACACACACACACACACACACACACACACACACACACACACACACACACACACACACACTTTCTGACCTCCTTTACTGAATGAAGTGTGGTTTACAGACTGCACAGTGGTTCAGTGTAAAGCGGAGGAGAAAATAATCTGGATTATAAACATGACATTCACACCAAGATTCGAACTTTTTGTACTGTCCAGAAAATCGATGAACATTTCTAGTCATGTGATGTTTGATATGTATATAATACTGTATGAAGTGCCAATCAATTAGTCAAACCCCCTGCAGTTTCTGATTCATAATATAAATTATTGTTGAATAATTCATGGATTGACTAATTTAATCCAATAAATTGATTTCAGCAACAGTCATTTGTATGTGAATACGGTGTAAAAACCCAGTCATTAACTGCCCTGATCACAGCTGCTACTTTAAGCATAAACCTCTGGTTCACATAAAAATTTGTTTAAACATTCACACCTACTGTACATTGATGTGGATTGATGTGGATGGACCAGTGCGTTGAAGTTTCGATGCGGTGCAGTGCAGAGATTGTTCAAGTCTATTTGGATTTGCTGTATGTGATAAACTAATCAGGATCAGAATCACAAAGTACTTTATCTACAAGTACATTATACAAATGTTTTGAGACATTTCCTTTCAACAAAACTGGAGATACACAATTGTATCGGACATCATTGTGTTTGCATTTTGTGTTCACTTGAACTTGGAAACTCAAAACCTGATCCAGCATGGCAATGCTCCTCCAAAGACAAAGTCAACTCCATAAAGATACAGTTTACATAAAGATCTTGAGTGGCCTGCTATAGAGCTCTAAACCCTACTGACTTTACTAACAACCCTCGTGGATGATGAACTCAAATATCCATAAATACACTCCAAAATCTAGTGGAACATTTTTCCAGAAGAGTGGAGGCAATTAGAAGAGTAAATTCAGGTGTCCACAAACTTTTGGCAATATAGTGTATGCTTGCACTTACAAGAAATTTTTGTTTTGATGACAGAAGCTTCCAGTTGCATATTTTATTAAAATAAAATAAAATAAATTTAAATTAAATTAAATTAAATTGAGCTATTACACACTTTTATACATATAATTAATAAATAAACAAATAAAAGTTATTATTGTAAAATACAATAATAAATTAATAAAATGTGGTATTGCACATATTTTAGTTTTTATTGCACGGTGGCGAGAGCAGTTAAGTGTTCATTAAGGTAGAGGAAACATTTCTTGTGAAAAGTGGTTTATGGTTTAAATAACCACAAAAAGCCATGAAAATATGGTAATTTTAGCATAAATGCACTTAAAGGTGGCGTAACACACTGTTTTGGTCACTCTTATATTAATCTTGAGGACCTATCGAGTAGTATTACATCATTCATGTTTCCAGACAGTCTTTAGTTTGAACAAAATAAAGAAAATCCGGAATTATTGCCGGGTTAAAGAGTCACGAGCCCATGCAACTTTCACTTAGCGATGGTCTGCGTGCAGCGATGTCGCTATAAATTACAAACAAAATCGTTGTAGTTTTAAATTAACTACGTCTATCAGTAAGATCCAGCCGTACATATCTGATCCAGAATTGGATTCCGAGTCAACAGCAGCAATGATGACTCCAGCAGGACCTGTCTATATGGACAGAACAAGGTTCTCCTTCTGTCACATTAAAAAATACATTCTTCTCGAGCCTGAATGTCCTGAATGAAGCACGGTGGTGGGTGTGCTATTCAATTCAAGTCAAGAGGCTTTTATTGTCATTTCCACCATACACAGTGGTACACAGTAAAAACGAGACAACGTTCCTCCAGAACCCTGGTGCTACACTAAACAACATAGAGCTAAAACACACAAAATAAAGCTACATAAAGTGCAACCGAGTGCAAACAGTGCAGACGAAAAACAGTACAGACAGACAACACAAGACGGTGTGGGACAATACACATCACACAAAAGAGCGCCAACCAGTAAACCTACTGTGTACTCTGAATATACACTGTGCAAAGAGAACTATAAAGACTATAAGACTATAAACAAACACAATGCAGTGCAAAAACAGCAGTAGCAGCAATATTGCTCTCGCTCTTCTGGGAGAAACACCCATACAAGCAAGTCTGACCTTCATGACATCATAAAGAGCCATACTTGGGGTGGTGGGGGTGGGGTTTTCAGAAACTTAGACGAACACCGAAGGGGTGTTTTTGGCACAGAATTCATATATCATACGTCCAAAACGTTTTTTGAAACTTTGGCCATGTTTAGCATGAGACTCCTTTAAGAGTGGACAACAATATAACTGTTTTTCAGTCATCTTACTACAGTGAGCTCAGGGGAAACCCTGGAGCCTTTCTTCCAGTGGAAAAAGAGTGTTATCCATCTGCTCTGCATTCATCTGAAAATACTACAAGACAAAATGCTAACATGAACCAGATTGTCTCCATAATCTTCTTAGCAACAGATACAGCACCATAGCTTTTATTTTCTCAACAACTCGCAATACACATGAAACAGAATCACATTGTTGAAAATAAATTTTCATTAATAGCTTTTCAATTAAATGTGCACTTAAGCTGCAGATCAGTAGCACACTGCGAACTCATTGTATCTAAAAGCACAATGGCATGTGATGCTTCCTTCCCGCATAAACGTGCTGCAAATATACTATGTGTAAACAGATATACTGGTGTTAAGGGGTAGCATGAGTCCTGTCTCAATGGGTCTCTATAAGCATGTACTGCAGTTCCCTGTCTGACCACTAGGTGCTGAAAAAAAACCCTCCAGACAATGATTCCACTGCATGTATAAACCCTGTTTAAAAAATGTGTGTCAGTAAGTTAAATTATTCGCTATTCCATGCCAGCGACCAACCCAGTGCCTCTGTAAGAGTAAATTATTATCTGATTGTGATTTTATTGGTTTGTTGTTTCGGGCAGATCATTCCACAGCTCTAAACCTGTTCCTCAAGTCGAGTAGCGTTCCTTCTGCAAGCTGCTCATCAGCACAAAACAACATGTTTTCCTTTTAAAGGTTATCTGCTGCGGATCACAGGGATAACAGGTGTATAAGTGTTCAGTATGGTGTGTAGACTAGAGAAACATGTGTTTGCACTTGTCATACAGCACTGATGATCCTGGATCAGTGTGAAAGAACTGCCCCGAGTCTGAGACTGAGAAAGAGCTTCGAAAATGAAACCCAGAGCTCTTAGGAAAAGGCTGAGACGTTTACATTCTCCTCTAAACACAATCCAGAGCAGAAAATAAGGAGCCTGAGCTCTATATATAGCGCTGTAAATGGTTTAAATAGCTTTCTTATAGCGGAGAATTCACTGCTGCAGAAGCTCCGAGTTTATGAGGCCAAGATGGAGACAGAGGAACGGAGAGTCAGGTGTGTTTCAGATTAAGGTTTTACATAAAGGTTTGGGTTTTCTGATGTGAACGCAGAATTTTTATTGTACCTTCACAAATGACTGTTTATACATTTATATTGATAAAATTATTATTTTTATTAATATTAATACAAGTATAAAAAACACAATGGATAAAAAATATTAAAAGTAATAATTACAATGGAGAATAGGTAATGAAACAAATAAAATGATTATATACAAATATAATATAAGTTAATAATAATAATAATAATAATAAAAATATTATAAAATGTTTTCTAAAAACACAGTGTGTGAAAGTGAGAACGATCTGAGAAAGAAGGATTCCCATGTTAAAGAGCAAATAATAATAATAAAACAATGAGGCTTCTCCCAATAGGGGGCGCCAAAGTAGACCATCCGTCTTAATACTACTGTCCTCTACATCTGCCTCTTTCACACCAACTACCTGCATGTCTTCCCTCCCCACATACATAAACCTCCTCCTTGGTCTTCTTCTTTTCCTCTTTTCTGGTGGCTCCATCCTTAGCATTCTCCTGCCAATATAACTTATGTCCCTCCTCTGCACATGTCCAAACCATCTCAATCACACCTCCCTCAGCATGTCTTCAAAACCACCACCAAGCTTCAATCTGACCTCTTCCCTGAACCTCACACAACAGTCTTTCTCCTTCCGTTTCCACCATCTAATTCTTCTTTCACTCTCCTCCTCTTAGAACATAGAACATAGTCCACCTGTGTGCACCTCCTTCTTCTTAAAAAAAGTGTTCACCACTGCTATTTCCATCCTTTTAGCAAAATCTACCACCATCTGCCCTTCCACATTCCTCTCCTTAAAACCATACCTACCATCACCTCCTCATCACCTCTGTTCCATTCACCTACATGCCCATTAAAGTCTGCCCCAATCACCGATTGTTCATTCCTCATCAGGTTCACCTTCTACCACTTCATCTAACTCACTCCAGAATTTTTCCTTTTCCTCCATCTCACAATCCACTTGTGGAGCATAAACGCTGATGACATTTATCATCATCCCTTTAACTTCCAGCTTCACGATCATCACCCTATCAGAAACTCTCTTCACCTCCACTACACTTTTACTGTACTCTTCCTTCAGAATCCCCCTACACCATTTCTCCTTCCATCCACACCATGATAGAACAACATCTCTATCTTTCTCCTCTCCATCATATCAGCTCCCTCTCTCCCTTTACCCGTCATAGTACCAACATTTAAAGTACCAACCCGAACCTCCACTCTCCTCCACTTCTCCTACACTTCTCCTTTGCCTGCCGTCTCTGTAGACGTCTTCCTCCTCTCCTTCTCCTCCTTTAACCAACAGTAGCCCAATTTACACCGGTACCCTGTTGTTAATGATACCTGTGGTACAGATCTGCTATGAAATTCTGATTCCTGATCCGCGTATATGATTTGGCAGATGTTTTACACTGGATGACCTTCATAACAAAACCCTCCACATTTATCCAGACTTAAGACCAACACTAAAAGTCACCTGACCTGTGTAACCATAATGACTGAGTTGATGATTTAAAATGCTTAAAGCTGCATTATATGATAAGGTGCATGTGTCTGTGTGTGTGTGTGTGTGTGTGTGTGTGTGTGTGTGTGTGTGTGTGTGTGTGTGTGTGTGTGTGTGTGGTGTGCGTGAGCGTGTGTGCGATGTTCTGCATTATTAGTTCAAATTTTTTTCCAGGAATTGGAAAGTGATGTGATAATTTGAAACATTTAAAGCTGGATTATTTGATAAGAGGTGCATGTGTGTGTGTGTGTGTGTGTGTGTGTGTGTGTGTGTTGCAGTGGAATCAGATACCTTGTTGTTCTGTGAGCATATCTATTTCCAGCATACAGGTGGCACATAGTAAACACAGTAGCATGTGGGAGGTCAGTGATGTGTTGAAGTACTGACACCTGCAGGCCAGATGTGCAAATGAGCTGCTAATACAGCTGTTATAAACCTTTTAACAGGTTTATATTAAACTCCTAATACATTAGCGCTTCTGTAGCAACAACTCATTCACAGGAACTTACACTGCACTCGCTCCATGTAGATGGATTAGGAAAGCGAATGATGATGATCTGTATGGAAATGCTTATGGAAGGAGTCTCCAGTGTCAGTGAGCTGTAACAATGTAAGTGGTGAAAGCTGGAGGGACAGAGGAGGACTTTAAGAAAGAGATAAAAGATCACATTAAAAAGTATGATGTGTCAAACGAGTCAGAATGTCGAGAGGAACTTTTGAGAAATACCACAGAAAACACTACAGGAAATGCCACACTACACAGTAAACATCACAGTAAACAGAAAACTCTATTGGAAACACCACATTAAAGACCACAGTAAACAGGAAACACCACATTAAAGACCACAGTAAACAGGAAACACCACATTAAAGACCACAGTAAACAGG
Organism: Silurus asotus; assembly: GCA_024362625.1. Taxonomy (NCBI): domain Eukaryota; kingdom Metazoa; phylum Chordata; class Actinopteri; order Siluriformes; family Siluridae; genus Silurus; species Silurus asotus. The sequence goes on along the minus strand of MU592027.1, from coordinate 974,682 downwards.
AAACACCACAATAAAGACCACAGTAAACAGGAAACACCACATTAAAGACCACAGTAAACAGGAAACACCACATTAAAGACCACAGTAAACAGGAAACACCACAGCAAAGACCACAGTAAACAGGAAACACCACAGCAAAGACCACAGTAAACAGGAAACACCACACCAAAGACCACAGTAAACAGGAAACACCTCAGTAAAGACCACAGTAAACAGGAAACACCACAGTAAAGACCACAGTATGCAGTAAATGCCACAGAAAACGTCACAGGAAACATCACAGGAAACACTACAGGAAACCAGAAAACACCACAGTAAACAATACAAAAAACACCACAGGAAACAGGAAAATACTACAGGAAACACCACAGGAAACAATACAAATAAACACCACAGGAAACAGGAAAATACTACAGGAAACACCACAGTAAACAATACAGGAAACGTGACAGTAGAAATAGCAGGAACCACCACAGGTAACACCACAGTAAACAATACAAATAAACACCACAGGAAACAAGAAAACACTACCAGAAACACCACAGAAAAAATACAAAAAAACAAACAAACACAGGAAACAGGAAAACACTACCAGAAACAACACAGTAAACAATACAAAAAACACCATATACAGGAAACGTGACAGTAAACACCACAGAAAAACATCAAACGGTAAAAAACACCACAGTAAACACGTGGATTCACAGAGTTAAAAGAATATTTATTGTTGTGGAATGTTGAACATTCCTTTAACACAAAAGTGATCACTTTATTATCAACCTCTTTCCATATAAACATCGCTCTCTGTACACATCTGGAGATTAGATATATCTATATATCTATATATAAATGCTCTATTTAACATTAAACATGATTGCACTGTAATGCGCACGTGTATAAAGTGTTCCCTCGCAACCTAAAACATCCAATCCCGAGTCCGATCTGACGCAAATGGCAGAGTCGTTTTTGTATGAAAAGTGGGACTGGGGCCATTCTGAGATTTGACCTCATAACCTTTTGTTTATCCTGATTGTGAGATCATGTGACCAGATTAGGCAGCAATCCGCCACTTATTTGCCATTTAAAATACGAGTTCTGGCACCCAGACCAAGACCTGAATTTAGCTTGTGTACAATAATGATTTTTTCCCTACAATGATTCTATTATATTCTGGGTTTAAAGTATTTGGACACACAACCCTTTCACCCTTCACTTGATCCAAACTTGTTACAGCATGAAGATCTGATTTTCATTGGTTGGCGTGGAAGAGCTCCTGCTATTGAGCTTCTGCTATTGAGCTCCAACTTTATTGATCATGAATAAATTTCCTATGCTGACTGACCCCAGGGCTCATCTTCTCACCTACATCAGTACCTGACTTTACTAACACCCCTGTGGCCGAATGAATCTCACACACATCTTTATATGGTCTAGTGGAACATCTTCCCAGAAGAGTGGAGGTTATTATAACTTCATGTGAAATGGGGTGGTCTGGTGTCCACAAACTTTTGGGTCTATCTGTGATAGGGATGCTATGAGTAAAAAATGATATTGGTGGAAAATCTGAGGAGAAACATAAACAAATGATGGGAATTTTGAGCTAAAACGACTGAAGTGTCAAATTGACGTCTTTACAAATAAGGTTCATGTTGATAATTAAATATTAGATGTTTAATAACTCTGGTCCACCTGGTTCTAACATCACAATCTACTCGAAGGTTTCCGTTTTTTAAAAATGGCGATCATTATAAATCTGCACAAGCCTGGTCAAGATACTGACATGAAATAAAGCCCACCACAGATCATTCCTAAATCATAGTCTGCTCAGTTTGGATGAAGGTAAAACACACCATGAACGTTCTCCATCAGTCTTTTAAAACTCTGATGAGCATCAATTTCCAAAATTTCTGTGTTCACTTCCAATCCAATAATCCCAAGACTGTAGATCAGAACGATCTCCTGAATTTGGTGTTTTGATTTCCTAATGCTAATCCATGCTAATCCCATTTGCATAGTCCATGAGCCGTAGCCTGAGTGTGTCACTCTCGTCAACCAGGAAGCGTTTCAGATCCACCAAAAATCCACTGAGAGCTCAGTTTCAGGTGCAACACTCAGGCCAAACTCCTCATCGGGCAGAGAAAACTTCACAGAACTTGCTGAGGATGAGTTCCACAATCTGGTTCTGGAAGACCATATGGATGGCCATGTTTCCTGATTCCTCCTCGGGCCGGAGCAGAGTCGGACCGAAGACTATGGCCATGCTCTGGAAAGACATCCGGTTTGAGTCGCTGTGATCAACCACCCTGCAGGACAGGAACATGAGCTTCAACACAATGCAAGAAGAACATCTGAGACCACTGTGAAGCTCTCACCTGATTCCACAGTATTAAACATTATGACAGTGTGAGAGTGTGTGAATGTAGGATTTAATCTTGGAGCTGATGTTAGAGCAGGTCCTTCAGGATCCCATAAATATATGTAAGATATTCAAGATAGAAAAAAAAAGGAGGAGACATGGAGGAGGAGGTGGAGGAGAGGGAGAATTAAGAAAAGGATCATAAACATGAGGAGAAAAAAGATCTGAAGGATGAAAAAGAGGGAGTGAAGGAAAAGAAGAATGTGGAAGATATAAAGGAAGAGGAGATTAAGGAGAATAAGAAAGTGAAGAAAGTGGAAAATCAGAAGAAGGAGGAGGTGCAGGAGGAGAGGGAGGATAAGGGGGAGAAAGAAAGTGAAGAGGGGACAAAAGGAGAAGGAGATAGAGGAAGAGAAGTGGGAGGATGAAAAGCTGGGGATAAAAAAGTGAGAAGGAGGATAAAGAAAAGGAGGAGGAGAAGGAGGGGATAATGAAAAGCAGAGAAAGTAAGAGGAGAGGGAGAAGGTGCATAGAAAAGAGGAGCATAAGAAGGATGAAGAGGAGGAGAAGAAAGAGAAGGTGCATGATAAAGATGAAGTAAATGAAGCTCTGTGTGAACTGGTTTTGATGGTGGTCTTGAGTGAGAACAGAAACTCTAATGGTGTTGAGAAGTTCTTGTACTGTACAGTTGAGGAAACTCTACACAAACTGTTCTTCACGCTCTGGACTGTGAACACCAGCTCATCTGCCTGTCGAGTTTCAGTGCGTTCCACTGAGTGAAATCTGAGAAATTGAAGTTCAGCAGAAGAACCTTGACTTGGATCTCTGGAGTTCACAGTGAGCTTCACTCCGCGGTCATGTGACACTACTTACTTGCGCAGGTGTTTGAAGAGCACTTCCATGGTGTTGTGGTTGGGTAACGGCAACGCCTGCACCAAGTCCCGCATGTACGACACCCTCAGACTCGCATCGTTCACTTCTGCAAACACAGACAGGAGGAGGAAAAGAAGGAGGAAGAGGAAGAGGAGGAAGATGCAGAAGAAAAGGAGAAGAAGGAGAAAGAGGACAAAAGATGAAAAGATGAGGGAGGAAGTGGAGGATGATGAAGATGGGGATGAGAAGCAGAGAGAGAGAGAGGTCGGAGAAAGAAGAGGAGAATGATCAAGAACAATAGGCAGAAGAGGAAGAGAAGGAAGAGGAAGAGGAAGAGGAGAAAAACAAGCCAGGGAGAGGGGGAGGGGGGAGAAAAGAACAAAAGTGTAGGAAGGAATTGATGAAGAGATGGAGTATGGAGGGTGTGAAGGATTGTTTAGAAAAAAAATTAAAAGGAGAGTGAGGTCAGAGGAGGAAGATGAGGAGAAGGAGAGGAGGATGAGGAAGAGGGAGAAAAAATGAAAGAGAAATAAACATACAAAACTCAAAAAAAACTTTTCATTCATAACTTGATGTGAAGTAAAAACTATTCGACACCTGACAACCAATCAGAATTTTACAAGGTTGTGGCGGAAGAAAAAACAGCACCACCTAGTGTCTATTGAGTACACTAACATGCAAAAAAATCTTTTCCTCCAAGCGGTTAATTTGATTATGGAAATGTCGCTCTTTGTCGTGTCTGGAATCTGGTTAGATCAGCGTGTAATCTGTGTGTTTTTTAATAACGTGGGTGTAGCTGACTCACGGATGGCGGCGATGAACTTTTCAAAGAAGCTGTAGGGGAACAGCGGCTCTGGGAGCTCCCTGAAGAAAAGCTTCAGAGCTCCGGTGATGACGTGAATCTCCTCCCACTGACCATCCTCCAGATCCAGATCCTCCTCTGAAGCACACACAACCAGAGGCAGGCGTTTTAATTGGGATCGGACAAAAATCCTTTAATTGTGATGAAAATGAAATGTTTAAACCGGAAGCTTGCGAGTGTACCGTGATCAGCTTTGTGCCTGAGCCTCTGGATGACCGCCAGGTTCCCGCTCACTCTGTAGATCCCGTCAATGTCTAATCCTGAGCAGGACACGTTAGAGGAGCGTTAGAGGAGAACGTATTCCAGCACCTATTATCATCACGACATGCTTCTTTTCTCTCGCGGTAACTAGCATCTGAAACTCCTCAGTCCAGTTTACCTTCTAACCAAAAGCCCCTGAAACTGGAGACTCCTTCCATGAATAAATAATCATCTCCTCCAAAGAGAACTTCATCATTTTAATTACGCATGTTGCCATATAAATAATGAATAATAATCACCACTTTCTGATCAATAACAAGCCTGAATTTGCCCCCCCGCTGTGCTGCATGGGCAAGAGGGCAAAAGTTAGTGCACCCCCTTTTTTTTTTTTTACTGTACGCCATTTATATCCACAAGTTTAACAGAATAATGAGAAAATGATTCCCTGTACCTCTCCGCTCCACCGACTTTATACATTTCTCCACAAATCTGGGGACGGTGGTGTTCTCCCGATGACACAAGATGTCCAGGTGACAGCCGAACACATTGTCTGAAAAAAAGGATGAACAGAACACCTCAGAAGATCTGCTGCTGCTGCTGTAATCATAAAGATTTACTTTTAGAACACTTCTCCTGTCACACTAGACATCTCGATTCTTCTCCATCTGATCAACTCTACTCTTCTCCACCTGAACATCTCTACTCTTCTCCATCTGATCATCTCTACTCTTCTCCATCTGATCATCTCTACTCTTCTCCATCTGATCATTTCTACTCTTCTCCATCTGATCATCTCAACTCTGATCATCTCTACTCTTCTCCACCTGAACATCTCTACTCTTCTACACCTGAACATCTCTACTCTTCTCCACCTGATCAACTCTACTCTTCTCCACCTGATCATCTCTACTCTTCTCCACCTGAACATCTCTTCTCTTCTCCATCTGATCATCTCTACTCTTCTCCATCTGATCATTTCTACTCTTCTCCATCTGATCATCTCAACTCTGATCATCTCTACTCTTCTCCATCTGATCATCTCTACTCTTCTCCATCTGATCATCTCTACTCTTCTCCAACTTATCATCTCTACTCTTCTCCACCTGAACATCTCTACTCTTCTCCACCTGATCATCTCTTCTCCACCTGAACATCTCTACTCTTTTTCACCTGATCATCTCTACTCTTCTCCACCTGAACATCTCTTCTCCACCTGAAAATCTCTACTTTTCTTCACCTGAACATCTCTACTCCTCTCCACCTGATCATCTCTACTCTTCTGAGTTCCCTACAGTAATTGTTTCATCCTCATGATGTCTCAGGGAGTTTTTACTTGACATGGTTTTGGGTATTATGAGGTGACCTCTACACCAGATTGACTGATGGGGTATATTTAATCCGATGCTGACCTTTGATGTAGCCTTTCTCCTTGACAGCTTGCAGTGTAGGTCTCCTCTGGAGGAACTTGCGCAGTTTGGTGCGAACGCGGCTCTGATCAGAATCCGCGGCGCCTGAGGAGCTCTGCCTCGTCGCTGTCAGAGAAAACAAAAGCAAACAAAACGCCTTTAACAATTACAGCTGATTCCATAAAGTCCTAATGATCCACCCTGATCTGATCTTCTTGACCTTCTGAGATCAAACAACTGCATTTACATTTTTAAGTTTATGCTTCTGCTAAATTCTGTGTGTGCGTGTGTGTGTGTGTGTGTGTGTGTGTGTGTGTGTGTGTGTGTGTGTGTGTGTGTGTGTGTGTGTGTGTGTTTTGCCCTCACTGGTGTTCTTTCTCTCTCGCTCGACAGGCTGAGTCGATTTCTCCATGACCTCATCATCCTCTTCCTCTGAACCATGATCATGATACTGGACACACACACACACACACACACACACACACACACACATCTTAATACACACTGGACATTCAGAAAGAACAATGTGCAAAAGTTTTCACCCCTTCCAAACTTCTCCAAATCTCCCTCATACAATTTTTTTTTTATCTTCTTGGTTGTTTCTTCATTTCAGAAGAAATATAAGTGAAGTATATATTTTTTTTTATGGTGGAAAAATACATAGTGTTTCGAAATGCAAAAATTCTTTAGAAATCCAATCTAAATTTACAATCTGCTCCTTATTTTACTGTAATATAAGTGTAGTCCTGGATTTGACCACATGATGGCACTGCCACTAACCAGGTGTTTGATAGTGTCCTGGATGATATAGTGCCAGTCGTGGATGATGCTGTCGGTGTCGTACTGCATGAGGTACTCAGAGCCTTGACGGGTCTTTAGCTGCAGAAGGACATGTAGAACATTAAGGTCATTAAACTGAAAGTCCTCTTAAAGTCAAGCTTTTTGTTAAAGATGCCGAGTCGGCACTAATGAACCACTGTTACAGCGAGCTGCTGATGTTCAATTCAAACAAATTAATTAAAGAGGAACAAATAAACTTCCCCACTGGGGCAGTGGGAAACATCGGGTAGTGATGAGGTTTCGCATTCGATATTTCAGTGAAATCAGGTTATTATTATGTTACTGCACCTCCAGGACGTTCTTCTTGCTGGACTTGTCTTTGGAAGCCCAGCCAACTGCAGCTCCTCTTAGCTCCACTGTGAACTCAGGGATGATCTGATTGGTCTTAGTCTGTACAGTAAAAAGATTAAAGAATTAGAATCAGTAATTTGGTTTTTAAGATCAGTAATTGCCATTTCAGGATCAATGATCTTGTTTTAGGATCAGTGCTCTTGTTTTAGGATCAGTGATCTTGTTTTAGGATCAGTGATCTTGTTTTAGGATCAGTGATCTTGTTTTAGTATTCATGTTTCAGGATCACTGATCTTGTTTCAGGATCAGTTTTCGTGTTTAAAGATCAGTGATCTTGTTTCAGGATTAGTATTTTTGTTTCAGGAAAAGTAATCATGTTTCAAAATAAGTAATCTTGTTTCAGGATCAGTGATATTGTTTCAGGATCAGTGATATTGTTTCAGGATCAGTGATCTTGTTTTAGAATTTAGTGCCCTTTTAATATCAGCGATCACATTTAGGACTCAGGTGATCATGTTTTACGATCAAGTAAACATGTTTCATAATCAGAGATCATATTTTAGAATCCCTGATCATATTTAAGAATCAGCAATCATGTTTGTGGATCAGTGATCATGTTTAATAGGATCAACTGATTAGGTTGTTGCATCAGTGATGGTAATTTAGGATCAGGAAATCAGGTTTCCGGATTAGTAGAATCTTAACATGTTCCCACCCAAGATTGATTTTGGATCAGGTGATCAGGATTTCTGGATTATTATTTCAGGACCAGTGAACATATTTTAGGATCAGTGATCACATCTCAGGATCGGGTAGGGTGTTTTAGATCAGAGATCATGTTTTATGGTTTAGTGATGGTGATTTAGGATCAGGGATCACGTTTCAGGATTAGAAGTATCTTACCACGTTCCCACCCGGATTGGATTTGGGATCTTTGTAGAAGGTGAGAATTCCTCCGTGAAGTACGGTCCATGACTGAGTCCAGTTTTTCCTGAGAATGCACACAAAGGCATGATGATCAGGCACATCATCTGAGAATCCTGCTCATCATCATTATAGTCCTAGGACATCACTACAGTCCTTGTCCCACAGATGTTGGTTCCTCGTTTACCTGTACAATTGAGTTACCTCCTGTTCTTACACACGTTATAGCCAATCAGATTCCAGTATTCACACAGATCATGAGTATATTAGATTATAATCACTAGGAAACCATAAAAAGAGATTCCAGTACCTCAGCTTCTTCCCATTATCCACTATTTTGGTCTTGTTGAGAATTCCAGCCTTCTCCAGCAATAAAGCCTGGAACGGGGAAGAGGGGAAGAGAACATTCTAGAAAATTCATATCGATATGACAGAACATGCAGACAACACTTCAGCCCTCCACCCTTTACAAGTTACTGGTTGTAGTTGTGAAACCATGAAATGTTTGGAGAATTGGTTAATGCACTCGACACACACACACACACACACACACACACACACACACACACACACACAGAAGATGAAAAATCAGGGTTTTATGGCGTAAAATTGATGTTTGATGTTAAGGAATTCTGCCCGAGTGGATGTTATTTGTGATCGGATCAATTAAAGGTGTTAGTACTGTTAGTCTGAGCATTAGAGCATTAGTACTCCATTTCCCATGATCCCTTAATACACTACAAACATGTATCACAACTTCTCTGACTTCCTGTGACGATCTGAAATCACACACGTGCAGCACAAACAGGAGAAACGTGAACACTCGGGTTCCTTTCAGATTCGTGTAGTCATGCTGTCACTGACTTGATCACCAAACCGAGTTTAAGGCATAATCGCTTAATGTTGTGCCCCTATCAGAAACAAATCAGTGACACGAAAACACTTCATATTACTTCCTGTACTACTTTGAGTCCCTGTTGCTATAGGAACAATGGCGTATCCAGACGAGCGTATTAATATAAACCTGCGATGTGCAGCTGCACTGCTGTCAGAGCTTCTGACTCCTTCTGAACCAATCACAATCCAGAATTCAGTGCTTTGTGTAACATAGTGTAATGTTCCATTGTGATTAAAGGCACATATACACCATATGGACAAGTGATCACGTTTCAGGGTCAGTGATCATGTTTCAGGGTCAGTGATCACGTTTCAGGATCAGGGATCAAGTTCCAGGACCAGTGATCACGTTTCAGGATCAGTGATCAAGTTTCAGGATCAGTGATCACGTTTCAGGATAAGGGATCACGTTTTAGGATCAGGGATCAAGTTTCAGAATCAGTGATCACGTTTCAGGATCAGGGATCAAGTTTCAGGATCAGTGATCACGTTTCAGGATCAGTGATCAAGTTTCAGGATCAGTGATCACGTTTCAGGATCAGGGATCACGTTTTAGGATCAGGGATCAAGTTTCAGGATCAGTGATCACATTTCAGGATCAGGGATCAAGTTTCAGAATCAGTGATCACGTTTCAGGATCAGTGATCAAGTTTCAGGATCAGTGATCACGTTTCAGGATCAGTGATCAAGTTTCAGGGTCAGTGATCAGGTTTGTGGATCGGAGTGCATACGGCAGACAAAAGATAGTCATATAATGTATTTATATTAAATACAACATCTACACATTTTATTTATCCAACTGGTGGTCTATTTATATCTGTTTTTTATTTCGCTAGCTAACTAGCCAGACTGCTAATGAGGAAATAGAATCACGCTCAATCATTTAATTCTCCTAAAACTCATTTAAATGCTATGGCAGGAAGCAGGAAGTCAGCGAGGTTAGTGGTGAAAGCGCATGTTTACAGGGTTGAAATACGACCAAATGGATTGGATCGTAATCGTCCTGGACTTTAACGCACATGGTGGTGGGGGTGGTGAGGGTGAAGGAGGTGGTGGAGATGAGCATCTGTGCTGGACAGATTCCTTCTCGGCTTCACAATGTCCTCCTTCGAGGGAAAACACAACAGGTTTCTCGGTCGTGCACAAACTCCCACAATTTTTATTTGTTTGATTTTTTTAATGGGAAAGAATAGTAAAAAAATACAAAATTAATCAGGGAAAGTTTTTATGGAATGAGGATGAAAAATGATAAACGAGGGTTGTGTTTGGTACGAATTCATCATGGAGTTGACTTTGTTAAGGATTATTCAATATTCAGAAACACAATGAAAAAAAATGAATGAATAATTAAATAAATATATAATAAATAAATAAATAAATAAATAAATAAATAAATAAATAAATAAATAAATAAATAAAGTGAGCAGGCTGTGGATGTTTTCACTTATTAGCCATTGGTCATTAGTGTCTGCCAGTGGTGGGGATGGGAAGTGTGGCATCAGTTTTGATAAAGCATATATATATATATATATATATATATTGTATTATTGCTTTTTATCTATATTACTTTATTTTGTATATTATGTAATTTTCTTTCTCTTCTTCTTCCCCTATTTTTCTTTTTAAAAGATTATTTTTTATTAAAAGGAAATAATTATAAATGCATGTAAACAGCAAACGAGGGAGGATTAATGGGTACGTACCTGATGTGTGTCTGCCGAATTCACCGTACTCGAAGAATCAGTGCTGAAATCAGACGCAACTCTGCGGTGAGACGGGAAAAACTTCTGCGTGAAAGAAAAGAGAAATGCAGAGAGATGTGAATTCACCACTGAGTAACATCTGTGTGGAGCATCGGAAAACTGTATGACGGTGACACAGGGAGCGCTGATGTCTCACAACACAGCAGAATGTCTTCCGGACTCACCGTGTCCTCTTGAGGGATGTGTTTCAAGTTCTTCAAGGCAGACTGTCCATTCTGCTCCACACCGTTCCCCAACACTGACGTCTGTTAATACAGGGTTCACACATAGCTCATATACAGTTCATACAGGATTCATTTACAGTTAAGAACAGAAAAGAAAAGAAAAGAAAAGAAAAGAAAAGAAAAAAAAAGAAAAGAAAAGAAAAGAAAAGAAAAGAAAGGTGTGGAAAATAAAAGGTGTGGAAATAAGGAAAAAAAAAAAAGGAAAGAAAAATAAAAAAAAAACAAGACAGAATGATCTAATGAAAGAAAGAAGAGAGCAATAATAAAAGATCACAAAAAAAACCCAAACCTCCGGAAGATTCCACTGAGACACAGAGCCGTCCTTTGTGTAATAATATCTCTTGCCTTTCTCATCTTTTGACTGGATCCACTGTGAAAAAAAGAGGAATGTAAAAAAGGGATATGCCGTAGACCTGATCTTACACCAACACATTCAGTTCAGAAATATACCAAAGTTGTTAAATCAACACACAGATTACTCATAGATCCATACACAGATCAAACACAAAGATCACACACAGATCACACATAGATCCATACACAGATCAAACACAAAGATCAAACACAGATCAAACATAGATCCATACACAGATCAAACACACAGATCACACATAGATCCATACACAGATCAAACACACAGATCACACACAGATCCATACACAGATCAAACACACAGATCACACACAGATCCATACACAGATCAAACACACAGATCACACATAGATCCATACACAGTTCAAACACACAGATCACACACAGATCCATACACAGATCAAACACACAGATCACACACAGATCACACATAGATAGATACATAGATCACACACACACAGATCACACATAGATTCATACACAGATCAAACACACAGATCACACACAGATCGCACACACAGATCACACAAAGATCCATACACAGATCACACACAGATCACACATAGATCCACACACAGATCACACACAGATCCATACACAGATCACACACAAATCACACAAGGATCCATACACAGATCTAACACAGATCCATACACAGATCACATACAGATCACACAAAGATCCACACACAGATCACACACAGATCACACATGACATCCATACATAGATCACACACAGATCCATACACAGATCGCACACACAGATCACACAAAGATCCATACACAGATCACACACAGATCACACACAGATTACACATAGATCCATACACAGATCAAACACACAGATCACACACAGATCGCACACACAGTTCGCACACACAGATCACACAAAGATCCATACACAGATCACAACCCAGATCACACATAGATCCATACACAGATCACACACAGATCACACATAGATCCATACACAGATCAAACACACAGATTACACATAGATCCATTCACAGATCAAACACACAGATCACACACAGATCCATACACGGATCACACACAGATCACACAAAGATCATAGACACACACAGATCACATGTACTGTAGATTCACACATAGCTGTTAATGTCACCAATGTTAGTGTTCATGCTACCGAATCAACCCCACAGAGGGCGCTGTTGTTTAAAAACGCTACAAAGGTCTTCATATGACTTCAGAAAAGTCTTCTCTACTCCAAGAGGAAGAAAATACGAAATTCCACACAGCTATGCAGACAATCAGGACCTGTTCACATGAGAACTTTACTCCATTATTTTTAGTTCGGTGAACAGATCAAGAATTCGATCTTCTTGAATGGCATTTAATAGTAAATATAAGTAAAAAAAATACAACTAAAATAACAGCTTTTCTTAATATTAATGGTAACTGCTCACAATAGGACGGTCTTGAAAATAAATGTGGATAATTAAATACAGCTCATCATTTCAGAGCTTCAGGATATTAAAGGTTTATATGAGAAAATATAGAAACACCACTTTCTTTTTCAGATTGCCGTCGCAGTATACCGTCTCTAGAGGAAACTCCGTATGTGTATTTGCTTGTTTTGTATGTGGAGAAGCTGTGCTGAGCAGATATCATGAGACAGATTTACATATAAAATCCCTGACACAACACACTCATTATTCTATAATTATGGTATAAAGTTATGGGCAGCTGAACATGCTATTTCTGACCCCAGCTTCCAAACATCATTATGCAAAGAAAGAATTTCACTCTGCTGTAACATACATGTGACACGTACACATGTGACCAGACAAGTTAATAGTCATTCTGCACGGCTATACAGCAAACTACACACATCATCCGTACTACACTTGTTCAAACCAATTTAAAACTGATTTACACTCTGATTTATCTCTCCTGCTTCCTTATTAAATTCATTTCTTTGATGACTTGATATGATGGAAGCAATGGTTCTACGACTGTCGTCTATTTGCTAGACACAAAGCAGTAAAAAGGGAACTAATTGCTGATAGGAATTAAAATTATGAGCGAGGAACTGAAGAAACGTCGGACCACATACGCAGTGGAACTGGTCCACGGAATGTTTTTCGCCAACTGTTTGGAATTTTTGACAGAAATCTTTTCACACTTGTTGATTTGTTTTCTAACTTGGAGAGAGTTGACTAGAGTTATGTTTCGAAGCTCATGTGGTCCATGTTGTGCTTGTGTCGAAAATAACCTTCAGTGCTGCTGTTTACCTGTTGATGTGTTTGATCATGAGTAAACATGGTTTTTCCATCAGGCTCCATGGAGCAGCTCCAGCCGGGTGGAACAGGTGTCCCAGGGTCAACAGCAAGTTTGGGCAGGACTGGCAGCCTGACCGGGGACTGGGGTAGGTCTCTGAAGGGGACGGCCTTAACCTTACAGTCAATTGAGGGGTAATCCTCCTGTGGTAAAGGTGGCTTTTAAAAGAGAGAGTGAGATAGAGAGAGAGAGAGAGAGAGAGAGAGAGAGAGAGAGAGAGAGAGAGAGAGAGAGAGAGAGAGAAAGAGAGAGAGAGAGAGAGGAAATGGATGAAGATATAGGAAATTGGCTGAATGATCTCACATGACCAGTTCTTTCTTTTTTCTCACATATAAATAACATTATAAGCTTTGAAGAAGGTGTGTATTACATTTACACCATTTGGCAGAAGCCCTTATCCAGAGCGACTTACAATTATTTCATTTATACAAATGAGCAGTTGAGGGTTAGGAGCCTTAATCCTTAAACCCAAATTGGACTCAAGGGCAGAGCAGTGGCATCTTAGTGGCAGTGGGATGTTAACTCATGACCTTCTGATCAGAGGTCCACCCACTGATCATAACCACACGCTACCTCTTCGCTATGCGAAAGGAGTTGTTCTTGCCATTCCCCATGATCGAGATGTGGTCTCTAAACGTTTCTGGAAGGTCTCAGTGACTGTTTGTCCCTCCCACTTCTCAAAGCTAACAATTTCCTGCTGTATGTCAACAGTTTGAAGAGATTCAGTCATGTTATAATGCAAACAACAGATAAAAAATACATCCCAAATTGTCTTTGAGAGCTATTCAATCTTCTACTGGATTAACTGATACTGAACCTCAGCTTATATCAGTTGTGTCTCTGCTAAGCAAAGAGCCCACGATGGGTTCTACTACTCCAAGAGATCAGCAATTAATAGTGAGAACAAACCTGAATAAGACCAGAGGAATGAGTTAAATTAGCAGCACCAACAGTTACACCAGGGGCTGCAACTGTAGCTCCTGTACCTCCTCACCAAAAAGTTATCAAGTCCGTACAGCCTTACCAGTCTTTCCAGGGGAGAGCTGTTTGGGTCCGGAGCGACCCATGATGTCTGATTCAGCGTGGCATTGTAGTAGAAGTGTCTCCCTGTCGTCTCGTCCAAGAGCTGTTCCCAGTCTGATCCTGGAGGGACAGTCGGCGGCAGAGAGGACGGAGCGGAAACAGACGGAGCTCCCACAACAGGGACGGTCAGAGCCAGGGGGTCCACCCCCACCGGCAGAGTGGGGCTCTGAGGGTGTGTGGCAGGGTAGAACATTTTGTTGTTGTCCTGCTCAGTTTGAGCCTCCCATTCAGGTGAGTCCGGAGCCGGACTTAGGGAGAGGCCGGGGGACGAGCAGGTGGAGGTGGCTGAGGGAAGAACACAAGGCGTGATCTTCTTCAGCTCAGTGACGTTAGCATACACCGCCGTGGTGGGGTTCTCATGCTCCTGCAGGAGGGAAAAAAATAAAGAGTGTTTAGCAAATAAACTAGTAACCAAATCCAAAATGAAGGCAAGAGGATGAGTGTTAATGTTTGAAAAGCGTTAAAACCCTCCCATGTTGGAGTTTGAAGTGTAGTTATATTGAAAAGCTAGGAATCTGATCCTCCAGGGCTCAGGTCACCTGGTGAGAATGAAAAAGTGCACCGGAGTGGCTTACTTTCCCAAAGGCTTTGTAGTCCAGAGTATTCTGATCGAACTCAAACAGGTAAGACTGCTCTTATACAAGACACACTGGAAACACCAAGCCCATGCTTGAACATGTTCTCCACACTAATCTTGAACAAAACCAGGATCCAGGCTGTTAAACACTGGGTTTAGATCAATAAAAGTCCAAAATTTCTCTTATTCCACTTTTCTGAGTGTCGAGTCCGGCAGAGGTGGAATAACCTTTCGTAATATCACGCTGTTCGACTGCTTTCATCGTGACCTGCACGGTTCCTGCTCTCCGTGTGAGTAATACCCCAGTGCCAGATTTCCCATCATCAACTCAAACAAAATGCCATGGAAACCTGCGCAGGACAAAGCAGAGTGGAGCAGCGAAATCCCTGAGCTGAGCCTTTCCTTTTATTCAGCACAAACAAAAGAGACACAGAGGACAGGAATCGGATATCTATCCCTGATTTCAGCTTCACACACTCACACACACACAAAGGTCACAGTTTCTCCCACATTTCACAGACACCAGTACAGGTTTCTTTCAGCTCCTACTGGTGTTTGCAATGGTTTTAATGGCCGAGCAAGTATGAGACTGGTTCCCTGTAACGTCCCACTGAAGTGTAATTATTAATAATTTATTAACAAAGAATCGGATGTAAAGGAATTCTGGTACTTTAGACCGAAATTCCATAACATGCTATAAATGGATAAAAAGTACTACATTCCATATACGACTATGATGTGGTTACCTTTGAACTATTCCTACTTTAGCATGTGTAAAGAAAAATAAAAAGACAAGTTGTTTCTTTGTTTTTCACGTTCCCTGATTTTCAGGTGGTCAGGTTCCAGAGTCTATCTGGGATTCTGAAATACACAATGAAATAAAACTCCAGTCTTTATATACGGTTTTCAGTGAAGGGTTGCCAGGACTACCAATTTTTGTCGATGAATCTGTAATAAATTATTCTCAAAAGTCTGTTCTCTTCATTTCAAAGTGATAAAAAAGCACAACAGGAAAATGTTTATTTGAAAGCAGCAGGTCACTTGCATTCAGGAAGTGAAAGTATTTCGACTGTGTGTTTGTGTGTGTGTGTGTGTGTGTGTGTGTGTGTGTGTCTTTTTATTTTCCAGGAACACAGCTAAACCTGCACACACACTCTGAGCAGCAGGGGATCAGAGCGTCATAAAACTGTTGGTTTTCTTTTGATTTTACACAGAAGTGATACAGAAAACGATGTGCTTCTCTCAGGGGGCAGGAAGTGCAGAGTTAAACACTACTGATGAACTTTGCACAGCTCAGATGTTTGCGATGCACAGAAATGCCATCTCAATGCACCGCAGAGGTGGAGGTGGTGGTGGTGGTGGTGGGTGGTGGGGGGGACGGTAGAAAAGGGTGCACATGATGTGTGAGGGACAAAAAAAACCTGAATCTGATTCGTCTGCTGTAAAAACATCCATAAGAGAACACAATTTTAAAAAGAAATGTTCTTCATCTGGTTACTGTAATTTCCAGACTATAAAGCGCACCCATATATGAGCCGCACCCACTGAATTTTACAAATATTTGTATTTTAAACATAAATAAGCTGCACTTGTCTATAAGCCGCATAATGTCTACATTGAAACTAATGAACTTTACAAAGGCTTTACCAAAAGACAGTGTCTGTTACACGTTGTAACATGTAAAATATGTTGTGGCTCCTTTAAGAGCAGAGCGGTATTTTGTGAATAGCCTGCCGCCGCATTTTCCCGGTATTACTGTGTGTGTGCAAGACCGAGGAATATGTCCTTATTATTTTCTGATGCTCATTGCTAAGTTTCTTTGACTAACCCCGTAACGCTGTTGCCTAGAAAAATAAAAAAGCAGGAGTTTTGGAAAGCTGTCTGTGCTTATATGATTTCTGTTGAAACTGGAGCTAGCGAGCTTCCCTTCACCCAGACTCAACGCGTTACAACGGCTTGTATCTAAACAGTAGGGCACCAAGAAAGTCATTGTTCACCGTCTTCCTCCTTCCTTTCACAACTATTTCTCTCGGGAGTTTATCTTTTTGCATCGTCGTGCGTTTAAAATTCACCACCGGTGAATCTTTTCTCCCGATGCCGTGAAGCTCAGAACACCGGTTGAGGTGCGTTTTTTCATTTCCGTTCAGAAATTTCATTGGTCTAATGTTATGGGGTTCAGTTTTTGGCTTGAAGTTTGTGAAACCAGGAAAAACCCAGGAAAAATCCATAAATTAGCCGCTTCTTTTTAAGAGTTCAAAATGTGGGAAAAAAGTAGCGGCTTATAGTCCGGAAAATACGGTGATTACATCCTGGTTATTAATGAATAAATGAATCGAATAGTGAATTGTGATTGGCTGCAAGCTCAGGTGCGAGTTCAGAACGTCAAGGTTGTTTGCTGCCAGTATATTCAGTGTCCTGACTGAATTAAACACCACTTATAAGCCTCTGTTATTACAGTAGCATGTGCTTTGAGTTGTAAGGTGAATACTGTGAGTTTGATAAATGGGTCGAGACACAAGATGAGTTTGATGGAGAAGAACTGAAGAAAACGTATACATGAGAAATATATTTTATAAATATTTATAAATGTATATATAATATTTATATATATCTAAACTTCATTATTGGTAGAAATTTATTTTATTATCTCTTTCTGTAACTATTTATTAAACACTTTATTATAATTTATTTGTATGTAATCTTATGGCACTACTTTATCTCTATGTGTAGCAGAGCGAAATACCGCACGTGAGTACAGAGGCTTATTGCACGGTAAATGTTCAGTGTAAGGTTTCGTGCTGAAGAATGTAGATGATCTGTGATAAATATAAAGTGCTGAAGTGATGAGAATAAATAAATAACACATGACTAATCAGACTGTAATGAAGTGAACGTAATTCCTGTCTGTATTTTACTGAAGTGTTTCCATTTGGTGAGTCTTTTAATGTGATTTCACTACAAATCTCTCGCAGAACATTTCAGGAGGATTAAATGATGCAGAAACTCTTGATTAAGTTAAAAGTCGTGATAAAAATGATAACAGGATCATTATAGCCATAATAAATCATAGTACTC
>MU592027.1:916638-951638 GCA_024362625.1 Silurus asotus | reverse complement strand
GAGAAAAGGTTCTCAAAACACCACTGAAAATTTAGAATTAATGTCATAATGCTTTTTCGCCCGAACCAGGAGACCCGAACCTGTTCCAGGAGGACAAATGTGCACAAAACCAGCGCTATGAAGATCTGCTTTATATGGGTTGTTAGTGGAAGATCTCCTGCTATAGAGCTTTGATGCATTGAAGAAGAAGAAAAAAAAAAAAGCTCAACTCTTCTGGGAAGATGTTCCACTAGATTTTAAGAAGATTAATAAAACACTTAAAGGGAAGTGTTTCATCAATCTTCTTAAAATCTAGTGGAACATCTTCCCAGAAGAGTGGAGCTTATTCTTTTTCTTCTTCTTTCAGCTTCTCCAATTACACCCCCCTGTCCTCTACATCTGCCTCTTTCACACCAACTACCTGCATGTCTTCCTTCACCACATCCATAAACCTCCTCCTTGTTCTTCCTCTTTTCCTCCTTCCTGGTGTCTCCATCCTCAGCATTCTCCTACTGATATACCCCATGTCCCTCCTCTGCACATGTCCAAACCATCTCAATCTTACCTCGTCTCCAAAACGTCCTAAAGCACTGTCCCTCAGAGTGGAGCTTATTATAACAGCAAATTGGGACGATATGTGGAACGAGACAATATTAGATAACGCAATAACAGTTCATGTAAAAAAAAAGTCTTGATTTAGATCTTGAATCTTTTAGTAGTTGGTCATGTGACTGCAGTGTACTGGTGATGTTCAGAGACTCAGGAGTGTAAAAGAGCAGCTTCACGTCCTCTAACAGTAACTACACAATCCTGAGAGTGAGTGTGTGTATATTATGTGGTACCAGTGCACAAGTATACAGTTACAGAATACATCAAGACTGAAAACACAGCTGAATAAAGAAATGAAAAAAAAAGGTCTACCTGTCTGAAGCGCTGGACGTCTCGAGTACACACACACACACACACACACACACACACACACACACACACACACACACACACATACACACACTACACCTGCTCTCAGTGTTACAACATTCCACACCTGGCTGAGTTACCTGGCCTCCAAACCACAGCCAGCTGACCACACCCACTCCTGCCGGGTTGCCAGGGTGTACACAATTCACCCGTTAACTCATTAGTTTTGACATTTATAATCAACAGATATTTTTTTTTTGTAAAAAATATTTATCGCGTCCTCAAATAATATTTGCAGCCTCTAAATTCAGGCAAAAAAACAAAATCCTGCCAAAAATGCTCCTATTATTTAATCTTTTGCTTCAAAAGTAAAAAATAAAAAATAAAACTCCCAATCCCGTGCTAAACAGGGTCCAGTGTGATTTAACCCTCGCTTCATCTCTGAATAAAGTAAGCGTATGTCCACTCTGCTCCAACAAATCAGATTCCAAAGCTTCAGCTTTCACTCAAACACCTCCATGAACACAGTCAAGCTCATCATCTCAGACAATCCAAGACCTCCTTCATAGTTCACTCCAAGGTCTACATCACATCTGTGCCTGGGATTCCTATCCTGTTCGAAGTTTTTCTCCAGGTAAACTCAAGTGTAACTGCACTGGAGATAAAAGTGTCTCTCTGACTACAACATCAGCTCTTTTAACTTCTCAAAGAAACATCGCAAGAACTCTACGATCTAACAAACAGTGCATCTGTATCTCCTCAACACATCAAAAATACATCACCATGAACAAGCTTCAGGGTGACACTCAATCTGTAAAGTAACACATGCTGACATACCTGAAATATGTAAAGATGTTCAATCTGGCAACTCTGCAGCCAGTGAACAGTGATAAACCCCTCAAGTGTGTTCTGGACAGAGGGTGTGGCTTAATACACACACTGCATTTAACTCCTTATTGTCCTCCTGTTTAGTGTGTGTGTGTGTGTGTGTGTGTGTGTGTGTGTGTGTGTGTGTGTGTGTGTGTGTGTGTGTGTGTGTGTGTAAACAGTGTGTCCCGCATGTTCCTATAGGTTGGTTTGGAACATAAACGAAGATGTGCTTCACTGTTGTAGTAACAGACACTTTATGTGTTTGGTAAACATGCACACACGAGTACGTGCTCCCACACAAACACACACACACACACACACACACACACACACACACACACACACACACACACACACACACACACAAGATCAAATCGGTCACTTGCAGATAAAGTGTTCAGTAGGAAACATAGGAATCAGGGTTGCCAGATAAATAGAACTGCTTCAGCTCCAATGACAGTTCAGTATAGAATAGTGTTCAATTTCTCCTAAAGCAATTTGACAACCATTTCCAAAGAATGTGCACTTTTGTTTCCAGTTAGTGTTACTTTGGAATCATCTGGAACCTTCTTGAAACTGGTTCTCACTCACATTATAGCAGCTATAAACAGTCCTTCCCTCACCAGCCTCTCTTTATTCTCTTTCTACCTCCTACTGACACCCAGACTCCTTCCACAAACGTGAAACAAACATCTGCATGCAAAATAACCTTCAACCCACAATTTTATCTGGTTTTGAGGAGCAACGGCAGTCCTGTGAACAAGCCATGACGCATCATAACGAGCGTGTAAAAACAAACCTGTGCTGAGCTGCTGTTATAGAAATCGAGGAGAAATCTCTGAGAAAGACTCTTGTGAGGTAAAGAACTTTTCTCACACACACACACACACACACACACACACACACACACACACACACACACACACACACACACACACACACAATATAGAACCTCTGCCTCCACCTGACTATATATATAATTAAAGTCGCTTAATGTCTATAAAGTCAAACATTCCTATAAGAACAAAAGTATGTGGACACTTGACCATGAGATTGCTATGTGCTTCTTCTTGAAACATTGATTCCACATCTAGAACCCATTTTCGCTCATAATGAGCTCCACTCTTCTGGGAAGATGTTTCCTTAGATTTTATGGAGATTTGTTTGAGATCCATTCATCCACGACATGCTACTGCCTCCAAAGACATCTAAAGGCATCGTATATAATTGTGTGCTTCCAAGTTTGTGCTACAGGTGTCCAGATACTTTTGGCTACATTTTCAGTGTATGAGACGACTGACTTACAGAAACAGATAAATAAAATCACAGATTTCACACTTCTCACACTTCTGTGGTTTTGTGTGTGAAATACAAGCGGCCTGGAAATATCATAGTGTAATATGATGCGCGCACACACACACACACACACACACACACACACACACACACACACACACACAGTATAAAGTCAAATCAATGCGTCCCTTAATAGAAAAGAGAAACCTTATATATAACCTTTAGAAATAAATTCTATTATTAAAGTTATTTACATTAGTTATGTAGATTATTTATTAGGAATAAAATCTTCTTCTTCTTCTTCTTTTTTCGGCTTCTTCCATTAGGGGGCGCCACAGCAGATCATCCGTCTCCATACCACACTGTTCTCTACATCTGCCTCTTTCACACCAACTACCTGCATGTCTTCCTTCACCACATCCATAAACCTCCTCCTTGTTCTTTCTCTTTTCCTCCTTCCTGGTGTCTCCATCCTTAGCATTCTTCTACTGATATACCCCATGTTCCTCCTCTGCACATGTCCAAACCATCTCAATCTCACCTCCCTCACCTTGTCTCCAAAACATCCTACATGCACTGTCCCTTTAATAAACTCATTTCTAATCCTGTCCATCGTCGTCACTCCAAACGAACATCTCAACATCTTCAACACCTCCAGCTCCACCTCCTGTCTTTTACTCAGTGCCACCCTCACATACTTCTCTGACACACCTGGCTTCCTCATACAATACCACAACTCCTCTTTTGGCACTCTGTCTAACTCTTTTTCTAAATCCACAAACACACAAAGCAACAAATGCAGGTCTGCACATCTCCCTTATTGTTAAAGATCAGTACCAGCACACCCCTTCTCCATTCCTCAGGCATCTTCTCACCTTCCAAAATCCTGTAAACAATCTATTAAACTATTAAAATCTCTATTAAACATCTTTACGCTTCTACCGGTATGTCATCTGGTCTTACCAACTTTCCACACTTCAACCTCTTAATCGCTGCTCTCACTTCCTCCTTACTAATGATCAGTACCAGCACACTCCTTCTCCATTCCTCAGGCATCTTCTCACCTTCCAAAATCCTGTAAACAATCTATTAAACTATTAAAATCTCTATTAAACATCTTTACGCTTCTACCGGTGTGTCATCTGGTCATACCAACTTTCCACACTTCAACCTCTTAATAACTGCTCTCACTTCCTCCTTACTAATCTTATCCACTTCCCGCTTCACATCTCCACACCATCCAACCTTCTCTCTCTCTCATTTTCTTTGTTCATCAGCTGCTCAAAATACTCCCTCCATCTTCTCAACACACTCTTCTCACCAGTCAACACATTTCCATCTCCATCCTTTATTGCTCTAACTTGCAGCACATCCTTCCCAGCTCGGTTCCTCTGCCTGGCCAATCGCTACAAATCCTTTTCTCCTTCCTCAGTGTCCAACTTCTCCTACAGCTCCTCATGTGTCTTTTCCTTGGCTTTCGCCATATCCCTCTTCACCTGCTGCCGCATCTCCTTGTACTCCTGCCTACTTTTCTCATCACTCTGTCGATCCCAATTCTGTTTCTCCAACCTCTTTCTCCTTCTGCTCTCCTGCACTTCCTCATTCCACCACCATGTCTCTTTGTCTTCTTTTCTAGGGTTAGATCTGCTATGAAATTCTGATTTGTGATCCACATATTTGATTTGGCACATGTTTTACGCTGGATGACCTTCATAACAAAACCCTTCACATTCACCTGACCTGTGTAACACTAATTGCTGGGTAAGCTAACAGCACAAAAAAGCGTCAGGATGCTAATGATTAGCGCCATGTGGTGAACACGTCTCCCTTAGTGTTGCTTTCACAGATGGATGCACTGAAACAGAGTCACGCCTCATGTGCTAATCTTCACCACACAGCTTCGCTCATAAACCTGCTACTTTCTTATCTTAATGGACTCCGGGAATGTGTTAGCAGGTCTAGTCAAGTTTTGTCACGGCTTTTCCTTATGGCCTCAAGCGTCTATTAGCGACACAGCTGTAGCGCTCGCGGCGTTTGGGAAACCGAAAAGCTCACTAAGACCTTACGGTATAATCGTGTGCTAACTCGTAGTGCACAGGTGAGACCAGAAACGCCTCCATTACGTATTTAAATGTGTTCTGTTCCCATTAGTGTTGATGATAATGTACATCTTTGGTGTCAATATAAATATAAAACACACTATATGGCCAAAAGTGTGTGGACACCTGACCATATGACTGACATTTTCTTAATGAACATCATATTCCAAGTTCCCTATTATAATACCCTACACCCTTCGGAGACGATGTTCCACAAGATTTTGTGAAGATTCGTGTCTCCAGTCAGGTGATGTAGGTGAGGTTGGTGATGTTGAGGAAGCCTGGGGTGCAGTCAGCGTGGAAAAATTCATTCACGTTCAGCATTGTTGATGTCAGAGCTTTATATCGGGAGATCTTTCACTCCAAACCATGAAAAGCATATCTTCAGGGAGCTGACTTTGTGTATTTTGTGTCATGCTGGAACAGGTTTGAGTGAAGGTAAAATTTCATGCTCCCGCATTCAAAGACCTCTGAAACAACTTTGTGCTAACAGTTTGGAGAAGAACCACATAAGGGTTGAAACGCCAGGTGTCCTAATATACTTTTGGCCATATAGCGTATACATATAAATGCTACCTCTCATATATACCATATATTCATTAATCTACACATTTATATATGATTATCATTATAATAAACCGGTGACGCTGAGAATTAGCTTGCAGTTATATACGTTTTGCAGTCGGTCAGGGGTCAGGGGTCAGAGTGTGAGTGTGTGTGTGTGTGTGTGTGTGTGTGTGTGTGTGTGTGTGTGGCTTGGATACACTGCAGTGTGCCTTTAATGCAATATTTTATATGTATTTTACAGTATATGCTTTTTTGTCATTGTTAATAAATAAGAGAATTATAACTTCTGCGAATACACAATAAAGGAATTTTATGTCGATTTTGTAAAGTTTGATCCATTAAAACCAGTCCACTGGATAAATTAGCTGGAGAAGTTCATCTCCTACTCGGTTCTTCTCCATGTTTCATTCCCACAGAGCTGAAATACCTTAAGGTTCAAACACGTGAGCAGTCTGATTTTCATGCAGGCCATCTGATAATAACAAGTAAACAACAATACGTCAATGAGCAGGAGAGCGAGATAAACACCAGTATGCTTTATGAGCTCAGTAAGTGAAGCATGCACACATACTAACAGCGCCCCCCAGAGGACACTGTCATATTTACTGTGAATGTGATGATGTTCATGGTCACTGAACTACAACACGCACTGAGATCTTGTATGGGAAACGTATTGTACAGCAGTAATGATGAATAAAAAACAAAAAGATTTTTATCATTAAGCATGTTACACAACTAGAGATACACAACTCTTTAAACTCTTAACAGCAGCAACAACAACAGAAAAGGTTGTTTAGAATGACAGGCAGAAAAGAGAAACAAGAAGACAGAAAGAAAGACAGAAAGACAGACAGAAAGAAAGACAGAAAGAAAGAAAGAAAGAAAGAAAGAAAGAAAGAAAGAAAGAAAGAAAGAAAGAATCTAACAGACAGAGACAGACATCCACATACATACTGAGACAGACAGTAAAGAACAACACAAGACAAGCAAAAAGACAAATGCAGACAGACAGACATAAACAGGCAGAGACAGAAAGAAGACAGACAGACAGACAGACAGAAACAGGAAAACAGACACCAAGACATTGCAGTTTATGTATAGAATAAAGAAACTTGCCAGACAAAAACATAAAAAAGAAAGATACAATAAAAGCTTACAATTGTTTAGAATTGCTCACTTTGTTATTGTGTGTGTGTGTGTGTGTGTGTGTGTGTGTGTGTGTGTGTGTGTGTGTGTGTGTGTGTGTGTGTGTGTGAGCATGGGCGTGTTTGTGTGTGTGTGAGCATGGGCGTGTTTGTGTGTGTGTGCGTGTGTGAGAATGGGGGTGTGTGTGTGTGTGTGAGTGTGTGTGTGTGTGTGTGTGTGTGTGTGTGTATGTGTGTGTGAGCATGGCCGTGTATGTGTGTGTGTGTGTGTGTGTGTGTGAGCATGGGCGTGTGTGTGTGTGTGTGTGTGTGTGCTTGTTGGTACCTTTCCCTGTAGTGCAGATGAGGGTGGACCCTGAACAGGATCAGGCTGAGCAGCAGATTCGGTCTTCATCAAATCATTTAGGTTTATATCCAATATAGATTCGTAAATGTTCTCCGAGTCTGAGGAAGGCGTCTGCGCCGGACTCGACTCCTCTTCCGGCTCGATGAGCGGCTCAGGCTTTAGCACCAGTCCCTGATGCCTGGTTTCAATCAGGTTCTTAAGTACTGGTGGCTCCACGGGCTTGGCCTGGCGAAGCAGCAGGTCAGCGGGTGTCGCACTCGGAGCTCTTGGCTTCTGCAGCGACTCGTAGGAGGCCAGTAACAAGTTTGGAGCGAGACTGAGTCTCTTGTGTTTTGCAGGTTCTGAAGCTGGAACTGGGCGTAGGGACAGGATGGGGTCTGCAGAACCCCCGTACATGTAGGACGATGGCTCGTGGATGTCCAACGGGACTCCGAAGGTGGACATGCGATTCTCTGTCTTCCGAGGGGTCCTTGGCGAGCGTGCCCTGATGGTTACCTCGTTGGCCTTCGGTTTCTCTGTCAGGTCAGGAACAATAGGAGGCGTCAACTTGGGCGCAGGAGGGTCGGCAAAGTCAAGGGGTGAAGGCAAAGTGAACGGTAGCTCCTTTACGTATTTGGCGGGGATGTAGAACGGCTTGGTGCACTCGTCCTTTCGTACGTGCCACCAGTGGTCGTTGGTCTTGGACAGGAGTGTGTACCTCTCATTGGGTTTAATGGACACCATGCATCCATCTTGGTTCTCATACTCGTACCCAAACTCAACCAGCACCAGGCCTATGCATGGCTTTGCCATTTTTCCAGCCTCACCCATCACACACGGTCACGCCGGGGTCACGAACTTCAGCAAAGCTTCCCTGAAGATCAAAAATAAATCCAGAGAGCATTAGAGAAGGCC
Source organism: Silurus asotus (assembly GCA_024362625.1). Classification (NCBI taxonomy): domain Eukaryota; kingdom Metazoa; phylum Chordata; class Actinopteri; order Siluriformes; family Siluridae; genus Silurus; species Silurus asotus. Next base: position 943,524 of record MU592027.1, on the reverse strand, counting down.
AGGTACACAAGCACAGATAAACACAGTTTTTTCATTTTAACCAGAAGGATGTGAACCTGTTTTTATAAGCGCAGAGTCAACAGCAGATTAGATCCCAGCTCACAAATGAAAATTGGCTATAGGAGGTCTGTCAGCATGTCATTTCCAATCAGTATGGGATAAAAACTACAGAGTTTCTCTCAATGGTTGTATCATTATGTACCACAACGCTGCTGGTTTCTAGAGTCTGACTGATCAGCACGTGTAGATTAGATTTCTATCACAGCAGCTTCATGGCAGGTTCAAATTTACACACTCGTTTTAGCACGTTATCATTTCTAACAGCTCATTCAGGGCTTAGCGACCATCAATGGGTAAAACTGTAATGACTTTCTTCAGGACTGAGTGCTGTGGTTTCAGAAATAAAGCTGTATCTAAATGTTAATGAACCCAGAATGGAACTAGAAACTTTTTTTTCTTTTTATTACCAAAATTATAATTGTGGACATGGTGCTGTTATTGGAAAAAGATCAACTCTGAGGTGGAGAACAGTAACCTGGTCACTGACTACTTTCCCTTTCATGAATAGTTTTTTGTTCGGTAAAGGAGCAGATCCCCTTATGGACATAAAGTCTTTCGATGAATTGGGATCTTCAGATGCTGTCATCTCCACACTCTCAGGCATTCACTCAGGTTTGTTAAAAATGGGGTGACTAGATGTCTTTAATCCCAGAGCGCCCTCTTGTCCATATTACCTTCTGGATCTCCCATTTAGTGATGATGCCATAACTGGTCTTGCCAGAGTTCTTACTTTGTCTGTGGTCACCTGGCACAGTGTCCTCGTTTCTTTATTCTTTGTCTTGCTGTCAAGCTACATGAGCTTCTGAGATGCAGTAATTCTAAATCTTTACAGACTTGCTTGATTCATCCTGAGACTCGACCTCCTGGATTTAAGAAATCATTTGTTGAAGATAAGGATTGTTCCACATGAGCAGCCTATGGACCATGAGGCTACTATGGAGGGTTAAATGCAAAAATGATGAAGCTGGATTTGGACTGTATTGGATATAACAGTGTGCTTCAATGGCTTGGTTCTACAACAATTTTGAACGTAACAATTCTGTAACACTGCTTTGAAAAAATCACTATTTAAAGTGCTATGCAAATGAAATTGAATGAAATTGTTTAGGAATAACTTTAAGGCCACCAATCAGGCATAACTTTATAACCCCCGGCCTAATACTGTTATTTCTTCAGCAGTTTGAGCTACAGAAACTCGTCTGTTGGAGCGGACCACACGGACCAGCCTTCGCTCCCCACCTGCATCAATGAGCCTCATCCCCCACGACCCTGTCGCCGGTTCACCACTGTTCATCCTTGGAGCACTTTTGTTAGATACTGACCACTGCACTACAATTTGTCTCTTAAATCCTTACGCTCGGCCATTTTTTCTGCTTCGAACATCAACTTTGAGGACAAAATGTTACGCCTGAAAGCGTGTGACCAGTGCATTAGCCTGTGATTCATCCACAGTGTGTGCAGGAGTGTCGTCATTTCTGCTATTATTTTATTGCATGATTCATTTTTGCTGAATTTCTGTGGTGAATCAGGTCCACACCCCCGCCACCACCCGCCCATGCCACCCACCCTGATAACGGTAGCATTCAATTTTTCCTTCACTTAAGCTACGAGGTGTCAAACTTTCGCCCATATAGTGTACATCATATATGATATGCTGCATGCCCACACGTATGTGGAAATGACTCGCGGAGAAAGGTTAGCTTGAAGGCAGTGTTCTTTGACAGTGCCACATTTCCGCTTGATACAATCAGCATGCAAATGCAAAATAATGAGATAAGGAGATAAACTTTGAAGAAGAAAAAAAGATGAACAAAAGGTTCTCCTTAACAAATATGCTCAAGGGAGAAGATCTGCAACTATATTGTAATGCAAGTTCTTTAGAAACAATCTGCTGCACGAGGAACCGAAAACTGAAACAAAATATTTCCTCCGTCATATTTATTTAAATGCTGTTAAGTTTGCAGATGTAAATGACATGCAAATGTCAGCTAAACGCTTTAAGCACATGTTAAGATGATGAGCTTCATCCTCGTGTGCAGTTTGGGATTAGCTTCGTAGCCATGAGAACATTTCCACACAGACGCCCGTCACGCATTCTTCAGGTTAAATATTAGCTGTGGACATTTCAGTGGAGTTTTCAGTGTTTACTCAAACGTGTAATTGATTTGTGTGTGTGTGTGTGTGTGTGTGTGTGTGTGTGTGTGTGTGTGTGTGTGTGTGTGAATATTATATATACCCAAACTCTATAGACAAGTTTGTAGACACATGACACTAATATTTGGATTTTGAACATCCCATTCCACATGGCGTTCCCATCTGCTATTATAATGAGCTCCACTCTTCATGGAAGATGTTCCACTAGATTTTGTGGTGATTTAAGTTTAGAATTAATTCAGTCACAAGGGTGTTAGTAAAGTCAAGTACTGCATATCTCTGGAAAAATCCGCTCCGTATAGTAAAAAAACAAACAAAAACAAAACGTTCTTCTCCCATTAGGGGGCGCCACAGCGGATCATCCTTAGTTTGATTTGGCACGTTTTTACGCTGGATGCCCTTCCTAACGCAACCCCTTCCCATTTATGCACTCTTATGCGTCCCTGCTGGTAACAGCTGGCTAAGTAGCCTAGCATGCTTGCTAAAGGTAACGTGACGAGCTAGCTTTCACCAGTACTTTGTCCTCCATGTTTTTTAATTTATTTTTTACCATCCCCAAAACCTTTTTTTGGAGTTTGATTGGTCGTGAAGTAAAAAAGCACTTGAGGTCGTATAAGACTCCATTTTGACGGAAAACACACACAAACCCTGAGGCGCTTGTGTTAATCGTCCTGCTTTCTCCCAGTATGTGGACTGTAACATCAGGAGAAAAAGGACTGTTGATCTGCTGTATGACAATGTAAAGGATGCATTCAGCGCATTCATACATGCATTCAGTAATACAGACAGGGGTCTCACAGTGGGAACAGTGAGGAGGTTACTGACTGGTCTGGTCTGACACGGTCGTCAGCGGTATTCAAACGTCGCAAGGGACTGTGCTCTCTCCTGTTCCTGGTCCTGTTCACCCTGTACACATTAGACTTTTAACACAACTCGGAGTGCCACGTACAAAAGTTTGCGGATGACACTGCTGTTGTGGGCTGTATCAGGAGGGGACAGGAGGAGTACAGGAAATTTAACCACCTGCACCTCAACACCACAAAAACCAGGGAGATGGACTTTAAGAGACTTCAGGAGTCTCAGGCCTCCTTTGACTGCCTGGGGATTGTAAAGACCTACAAATACCTGGGAGTGCAGCTGGATGGTGGAATGGACTGGACTGGCAACACGGACGCTCTGTGCAGGAAAGGACAGAGCTGGCTGTACTTCCTCGGAAGACTGGCATACTTTAACATCTGCAAATAGCTGCTGCAGACTATCATGGCGAGTGCCCTCTTGTATGTGGCAGTGTGCTGGGGAGACAGCATCAAGAAGAAGGATGCCTCACGTCTGGACAGCAGGTGAGGAAAGTTGGCTCGTTTGTGGGCTCGGAGCTGGACAGCCTGACATCAGTGGCGCAGAGACGGCCGCTGAGCAGTCTTCTGTCAATCGAATACAATCCACTGCTTCTACTGCACAGCATCATCTCCAGGCAGAAGAGCAGTTTCAGTGAAAGTTTGCAGTCACGGCCTTGCTCCACTGACAGACTGAGGAAGTCGTTCCTTCCTAATGCCATGCAGCCTTTTTAATTTGTTTTGATCTATCTACTCGATTCGACTCTATCTATCTATCTATCTATCTATCTATCTATCTATCTATCTATCTATCTATCTATCTATCTATCTATCTATCCATCTAACCTTTTTGTTAAGTTTTACTCTGATCATGTAATCCATTCATGTAATTTTTTTCTTGATTACCTTTGCTTAAAAAGGATCACAGCTGTTTGTGGTAGCAACAGGTAAAGTATGAGAAGAAGTCTGAAGGACCTGTCTGAAGGACCTGCGCCAGGCTCCGTCTTTGTATTCAATTCTGAAGTGGGTGATGTTACTATCTTTCTGGAAATAAAGCCTAAATGTGAAGCAATGTATGAAAAGGTGGGAGCTTTTTATTACATTTCCTCTAAAACATTTCGTGAATGCTGGTGAATGATGATGAATGAAGCGTAGTAGCAACCACTTAGCATTGTGATTTCTCAACCGTCTTCCTCCTGCCCAATTTGGTTACAAACGAATCAAGTTCTATTTTTCACCCATGCATTTCCCAAAAATGTCACTGAACAATCATAGAGTCGACCACAAAAAGCGTGTTTGCAGGCATGAACACAATGGTGTCTCAGCAGCGTTTCCTTGACAATTTCCTCTGTTTGAGCTTTTCTCCAAATTCTCTTTTTCTTCTGTGATCAACATCTGCGTCGTTTGATTTTTTGTTTTTTGCGGTGACCTACTGAGCAGACACCCGTTACGTTGAGCTTGCTAAAAAGAGGGCAGGAAACCACCCTTTTTGTGCTACCCTTAGTGACACAGATGCTGGAAACCTGGCATGAAAATGCTGTCCTACTTTTTCCTGAAGATTAGCTTCTCTAATAGTGGTTACGAGTTGAGAAATCGGCTCTGAGATTAGGAAGCAAAAAAAGCATTAGTCAGAATGAACTGCAGCAAGACACAACAGGAAGTTCCCTTGCATGCCTCCCCTGTCTTCACCCGGGCAATAAGCTTGCTGTACACCTCTAAGGCTCCTCAACAGTTCTCCTAAAATGTTTCCTTTGAGTGACATTTACTTTAAGCTTTTGGTTTCTCAGGGATGGTTTTATCTCAGGACTAACGTACAAACCAGACCTCAGATGGAATCTTCTTGTTCCTGATAGTTTTAGCAGTAGCCCTCAGATTTCTCAGAGCACATCTGTTACAATTTTCCACATAAAATACCTTGTGTTGTTAATAATATTGGTAAAACATCTGAAGTTGCAATGTCTAGCTGGAAAACCAGACTATGGTAAATGCATTAGCAACAGATGGATCAGTGAAGATTGTTACTTTCTCTTGCTACCTGCAGTTATAACTTTATACGACCTCATAACCTCATAAAATATGAATAGCGACACTCTGATGAAAAGTTAGGCTTGGAAAGAAAGAGATTGTTGGTACCAATCACATAAGTGCAATGTGGTATTTTTGTGCCACTGTTGGGCCCTTAGGCAAGGCCCTTAGCCCTCTCTGCTATAAGAGTGCTATATCATGGCTGCCTAACAATCTGGGATACGTTAAAATGAATTTCATTGTTCTGTAATGTACTGTATATGCTACAAGTAAAAAATAAAAACACTAGACAGGCCACACCCACAAGTGACAACAGAAGTAGTTGCTACACACCCACACTTTCACCTGCCTGACTTTTCACCTGCTACCATGAGCAGAGGGTTAGCAATAATATTTATTCTAAACTAGCAATGTGCCTGAGCTCTTTACCAACCCAGAAGTGGCCCTAATCTTCTGGAGGGGCCAAACGTTGGTTAACCCTAAAAAGACAAAGCAGGTGAATCATCTCCAAGTCCACGGTAATTAATTCACCAAAATCGCATATTGGCAAAGCTAGAACTTTTTTTTTCTTTTTAAACAAACATTTGGGGATCTAAAGTTGGAACCTTTTCCATGATAATTGTTGGAACAAATGTTGTTATTATTATTAATATTATGATGTCCTCCTTCAACAATTCTGCAATTCTCGCATTTCCCAAGCGGAGAAAAACAGAAACTTCTCCCGAAGGCCTATTTCTGAAGTCACCTGCTTCTAAACATCTGAAAATAAATGTTTAAAAATAAAAGTCCTGGCAGAAAGAAGACATTTCTGGCAGTCTGTCAGTGGAGAAAGGGAGTGACTGCAATAGTCATGGAGAAAACTGGATGTACACTGGGTGTGTAGTGTAACAGGGTTGGTTTTTGGGTGAGAGTGCTTGGGAGCGTGAGATATTTGATACGATTCAGTGTACTTGCGATCATTGCTGTTCCATGCCACAGTCAGGCCACAAGAATGCTCACAATAGGATAGAATTGTTCATGAGTCACCCGGGGGCATCCAGAAGATGAACGAGTTACATGACTGTCACATGACATTAGTTTTTTCCTATAATCTGGAGAAGTGACTAACTAAGGTTAACGAATGTTACCAGATGGCGGTAACAGACACTCTTAAATGACGTCATGTTACGAGTTTTGACGAACGTCACAGTCAGTGCAACAAACAAACTCCAAAAAAATCGGAACTCCTCCCACTCCCGCAGTAGCTACTCTCTGATTCAATGAACAGCTCAACAGTTTAAGTTGTGTGATGCAAAAAGTTACAAAGGAACCACAATGAACCACTTCTGTCCTGGAGATATCACAAGAGGTCCTGACTGCTGAAGTACTGACACTGGAGACTCCTTCCATAAATGTACACAATAAATCTTAAAAATAAAATTCCAGATTTCCTCTATTAGGAATGCTAACCTGGTACACAGAACAAGTACCCTAATATAAACTGGTGTCGCTATTGTCAGAGGTGATGATGGAGAATATGAATTTATACCTTCAGAAATGATTTCTACAAGAACCTGTTTTTATTTTAGACTTTTACTACATAGAAAATCCTCTCCACACACAGACATGCTGATCTTTTAAGATCTAGGTAACTACCCTTGCAGAAAATCTTGGTCTTCTCTTGGTCACAGCGTGCCCCGACATGCCTGCGACGGGCGCAGAGAGACGCAAAGCGCCGCCCCTGAGCTCAGCAAAAAGTAGCTCTAAAAACATTGCTGTGTTTTTCTCCCTGCTGAGGGAGAAAATCAAGTGCAAACAGCAGCCACGTCTGAGCTGACGGGGGGAGGAGTCGAGGGCAACGACGGCTCCGCGTCCTGCCATAGAAACGCTGTGTTATCTGGAAAAGGGAGTGGAGAACAGGACCTGCTGGTGTCACACAGGCTGAGTGGCGAACAACCTGATGTGACTTTAATGCAGCTCAATAACCCTTTTGTTTGTGTCATTGTGTTTGCCCGTGCTGTTTAACACACACTTAAGTACAGTAGAAACCTGTCAGACTGCTTTTCTGGTTTTCAGGTAATTATCCTTCCTGCTGGAAGATGAGCAGCAGGGCAGGAATGACAGTTATGCCGTCCCCAGGTACGATTTATCAAGTTGGAGAAAGTCGGCCTAAAAAATCTCCTCGGTATCTGCAGGCGGAGGTGGTTGTGCAGAGCGAGGGAACACCCTCCTGCAGGAAAAAAAAAGTCACAAGAGAACAATTGGAGGAGGCAGTTTCCATTGAGCCCATGTTTAAACACGGAAATCTCTTCTTTTCCTCTCTGTGACCTCGCCATGCGGCGTCTGCAGGATGTCCACTCTGGAGAAGATAAAATGGAGCTGCGAACTACGTTCTTCATGATTCATACCCGGTTCCAAGTTTAGCCCAGGGCCAAGGTTGCACATTGCGGTGGGAACGTTAAACTGGAGCTCTTTAACACCATTCTCCACAAACACTTTACAATGAGCCAAAACTGGTTCCTGCGGTTTAGCTCGTACACCTTTTCCGCTTTCTTTAACTGGAGCTCAACCGTTCAGTGGATCTATAGCTGATGATACAGAAAAAAAGCACACCTGAGGCCATATCGTCCTTTCACCTTTCAAAGAACTTGAGAACATTCTGGATTCTCGACATCAATCCAGTCAGTTTAAACCCTACCCTTTAAAGACCTTAAAGTAGGATTGAGGCCCGGGACATGGTGTTTGGGAGCGAGTGGAATGTGGCTTGCTTTTGCAGTCCTGCGGTGTCCCGCCCTCGAGCCACACCCACCTCGAATTCACTGGCTCTGGAATGCACCGTACTCATGATCACAGTTTCTGCCTACACGCCACCACGCTTTACAAAAACGCCCCAAAACACCAACGGGCTCGAAGCAGACTCTTATGCACCACTCGCATCTGAAACGAGACCATAGTCAAGAACAGAGCACGGCATTAAAGAACTCCACTCAGGTGGAGAAGCCCCTGAGGGTCATTCAGAAAAATCTGGTAGTAGTCGTAAGGTGAGAAGGCTGAACACTGTTAAAATTTCACAAAGTAAAACTCGGCAGCTATCAATTACCAAAACCTCCCATAAAACCACCACAGACGGGCAAATATTATGATAACACCCATTTCATACATAAAATAGATTTTTATAAAAGTTCTATCAATAAAATGATCCAATCTTTGTTCTTGACTCCAAAACTGTGTCTTCTGCTGGTACACACAAGTAATCGCCCAACAACCTTTTGATGACATAACTTTTGTTCAGTTTGTTTTTATCCCAAAGACTTTCGAACACTTGACACCAACAGGACGAAAAGACACCAAACCATCAGCTACGAATAAATCACAGGATGAAAGGGGAAGAAAAAAGAAGTGTGTATTAATAGCTCAGAAGGTTTACCTGCTGGAACCGGAGTGCAGCACCATCCTAACCGTACATGCTCTTCAACAATTTCAGCAAACACACAAACACACACACACACACACAGGTATCCGTCTATTTCTTTGTCTTTCTTCTTTTCTTCTCTTTCAAGGTCCTTTTGCCTTTAAGAGTGTTGCGTCCCTGTCTGCTTCACAGCTTTATCTGTCCACCTGGGGCTCAAAGTTCCAGTGCTGGTGTGTGTGTGTGTGTGTGTGTGTGTGTGTGTGTGTGTATGTGTGTGTGTGTGTGTGCGTGTGCGTGTGTGTGCGTGTGCGTGCGCTAGAACTTTGTGCCGGTTTCAGCCTGCCTCCTCCGTCTGCACTCATTTCCTGTTCCACAACCCAGAGCACACATCATAGCCACAAGAGAGAGAGAGAGAGAGAGAGAGAGAGAGAGAGAGAGAGAGAGAGGGAGAGAGAGAGAGAGAGAAAGAGACAGGAAGAAAAATAGAGAGTGACAGAAAGTTAAATAAAGTCCAGAAAAATATAAAACTATTTATTGACTATATTTACTGTGCTATAAATGCCTTTTTTTATTTGATCTGTTTCTGGACTCATCTTTTATTTTCTCTTGTTTTTTTTATAATACTTTTTTTTGCTTTACATACAAAAAAATGTCGCTCAGCAACATGTGACTTTTTGCCATAGCTGCATTACTCAGAACAGGAAATCCATCCAGGCTGGAAAAAAACACAATGCTCATTAACGAGGGAAATCCGACATGCATGAAAGTCATGAAGTTTGAGGTCGGAGGAAGATGGTCTTACGATGATGATGGTTCAGTGGTTAAAGCTTTGAGTTGCTGATCATAAGGTTGGGGGTTCAAGCCTCAATACTGCCAATCTGCCACTCTTGGGCCTCTTAACCCTGCCTGCTCCAGGGGGCGCTGTAACATGGTTGACCCCATGCTCTGACACCAGCTTCCTGACAACCTGGGATAAGTGATAACCAGGAGGTGGGAGTTCAGTAGTTAAGGCTCTGGGTTACTGGTTGGAAGGTTGAGGGTTCAACCCCCAGTTATGCTAAGCTGCCTCTGTCGGGCCCTTGAGGAAGGCCCTTAACTCTTTGTGCACCACTGGTATCATGGCTGACCCGGCACTCTGCCCACTGCTTCCTAACATTGTTGAGATATCAGAATTTCACTGTGATAAAAAAAAACTCCATTATATGGTTATTATATTAAACACCTAACACACAAAGTTGGAGCCACACAATTCTATAGGACGTAGTATTCTAAAGGCACTAGTAGGAATTTTTTCCTTCACTTGAACTAGGAGACCCAAACCTGTTCCAGCCTGACAATGAGCCTGTGCACAAAGTCAGTTCCATGAAGATATGCTTTCCATGGTTTGGAAGATGTGGAAGGTCTCCTGCTATTGAGCTCCAACATTATTAAACACCTTTGGGGACGAATTCGTTTTAAGCTGTCTGCACCCCAGACCTCCTCACCTCACCTACATCAGTACCTCACTTTATTAACACTCCAAACGATCACATGATTGAATCTCCCCAAATCACTAATCGGAGACTACATGTGGAATGGGATGTTGAAGCACGTAAAGATCTTATGGTCAGGTGTCCACAAACTTTTGGTTTAAAAAGTGTATAATAAATGCAGTAGGAAAGTCAATGTGGTTAAAAAAAAAAACATCTCTGCTGTGAATGTGATCAGGCAGGTGGATTAGAGGCGTGTTCAAGTAAAACAAAGACAAGTATGGTGGCCTGGAGGTACAAAACACATAGCAACAGCAAACCCAAAAACATGAATAAAATAGAAAGGGGAGGTTCTTATTAAACAGCACACGCTCGTTGCTTATTGGCCGTAGTGTGCGTCAGTCCGAGAGCTGGATGATGTTATCAGGAAGGAGAAATACAATGTTTAATTTAACCCCTTTTGCAATTTGAAAGTTAAAAGCCCCTTTTTTAGACTAAAGTTATTTATAATTTGTAAACAGATCTGTGGAGAAATAATAGTGAGAATCCCCTCATAAATCTCTATACATCTGAAGTATAAAAATGCACACAATTTACACTGTGTATTATAATACTGTATAACAATGTGTATTTCATGTCAGTAATGATCAGGTGATGCATAATAATCAGCCTGTTATGTATAATAATCAACATGTGATGTAACAGCTAATTTATAATTATAAGAATGTGATGTATAATAATAAAAGTGATGTATAATAATGAACATGTGATTATATAAGTATAAACATGTGATTGCGTATAATAAACATGTGATTATATACGTATGGGCATGTGACATATAATCACATGCTTATTATTATACATCACATGCTCATCATTTTACATCGCATGCTCATTATAATACAAGTATGAGCATGCAATGTATAATAATAAGCATGTGATTACATAAGTATGAGCATGTATGTATTATATTAAGCATGTGATTGTGTATAATGAGCATGTGATTATCTAATAATGAGCATGTGATTATATATGTATAAGAATTTGATGTATAATAATGAGCATGTGATTATATAATAATGAGCATGTGATGTATAATAATGAGCATGTGATGTATAATAATGAGCATGTGATTATATAAGTATGAGCATGTGATTATATGAGTATGAGCATGTGATTATATAAGTATGAGCATGTGATTATATAATAATGAGCATGTGATTATATGAGTATGAGCATGTGATTTGTAAGGCCCTGTTCGGTTTTTGGAGTTTAATTGCAGCATCTTTGTGATCATGAATAATCTTAATACTAATTTTATTCCATTCAGTTGGTAAACAGATTCCAGCTGTCAGAATGTTTGATGTTTATTCTCCACATCTGGAACGAATTGTTTAAATTTAATTAGATTTTTTTAGGTTTCAAACAAGAACTTTATAACAAACTGTCTTATTGTATTAGCGCTAGCTTAGCACACGCTAAAGGCTTTATAACAGTGTACACACTTTAAATGCCTTTTATCACCAGGTGTAGGATTTTCCCCCGGCCACCACAGATATCTGATTTAAGTAAAGGCTGATGTGGGTTAATTATTGACAAACAGCAGCATTAATTAGTTACTGTAATTGCGTTGTAATTGACGTTGTAAAGGTTGCAGTTCCCAAAGCCACTGAAATAAAATCTTTAACCTTTTCCACAAGACCCCATGTGGTTTCTAATAATAACCTGTGGTGGTTTAATCACAGGCACTCGGGCTCTGGTGGCTTTTTCCCTCCCTGCAGTTACCCAAACCCTGCAAGTGTGGCCGAGGAGAAACTGGTGCTCGACTGCAGTCAGTCCTACAAAGACTATTGGGGAGTGTCTTTACCACTAAAGCCATAGAAATAGTTTACAAACCCCACCCAGGCAGAATAAAAAGCACACAGTTCTGAATGGACTCTGTACTCTGGTCTGTTGGCATTCAGTGGAATTGTGTAGTTGGAGGATCAGAAGAAACATCAGTCTGCACAAGTCTGGTGGAGATCAGCCAACACTCCTATTTCATCGTAGGCAAACATGCAGAGAATAATGTAATAATAATGATATCATATATAAGTTGTTAAGTTTAGATAAGTTGTGATTATAAGATATCATATAAAAATCTCCAAGGTTACCCAGAATACAACACAATTACCACAGGATTCCAGTAATCCCAGTCACAATAGGGAGGTTTTCCTGCACCACAGTCGCTCATCAGGGCCAAACTTACACTTATAAAGAACATCTTATTCATTTTTATCACCACATTATCTGTGTGAAGCTGCTCTGAGACAGTGTTCATTATTAAAATACAATAAAATTAAAAATGATTTAAAAAACACATCAGTCAAATGTTTGTGTTAGATCATAAAACAAAAATGTTGTAAACATTGTAGGGACATTTAGAAATAAATAAACCCGTAAAATTTCAAAAACACAAAGGTTTAAAATTCTCTAATGTATATTCTGATTTTATTTCCATCAAGCGGATGTGCGACACTTGTTAAAAACGCGACACAAATTAAATTGCATTGAACCAAACTGAATTCAGGATCCAGTTGCCTGATCATTAACTTTGAAACCTGTACCATTTACATTTATGGCTTTTAGCAGACCCTCTTATGCAGAGCACCATTAAAAAAAGACTTTTGAAGTCTCCATCAATGAATTTCATAAACACTGGTTCACTTGGTTGCAGATTTAAGAGTCAATCAGCTTAAAACTCTGTTGGGGAAAGAATTTTCACACATTTCTTTTAATACATAAATACATAAAACAAAGAGAGAAATAAGTGCTAGTTTAAGTGTTCAATGTCACAAGCACAAAAATTCTGACATTAGAAGACTACAAAGGACCGTACACACTTCCTGTTGCTTCTCTGCCCATGTTTCACCAACTGTACATCACTAGTGTGAAGAAACAAGCATCCAAAATCCAGTGGTGAACAGTGATGACATTTGTTACTGAACTCAAGAAGCTTTTTTGTGTATCTGTACTTTACTAAAGTATTTTCATTTGGGAAAACTTTTACTTCACTACATTTCAAAATAAAATTTCGTATTTTCAAATTTTGTTCAATCTGAAATACGCTTTATTTTTTTATCTGCTGCCCTCTAGCGGTCACTATTGAGCACAAGAACAGTGTTTATTTTTCAGGTCACTCAGATTATAAGAAATGTCACAATCTAGTTATTTATTACATTGTATATAAGCACCACTTTCACATCTATCTATCTATCTATCTATCTATCTATCTATCTATCTATCTATCTATCTATCTATCTATCGATCGATCGATCGATCTATCTATCTATCTATCTATCTATCTATCTATCTATCTATCTATCTATATTAGGGCTGTCAATCGATTAAAATATTTAGTCGAGATTAATCGCATGAATGTCACATTTTTAATCAGTTTTAAATGTTGCTTAAATGAATACGTTTTATGTTTTTAATACTCTAATCAACATGGAGAAAAATTGTTGATTTATGCAAATGTATGTTTATTTTTAGTGAAACCGAATTTAACATAGAGCATGAAGACTACATGTCCTTGTAAACATTTAAAAATAATTGGGTTGTTATAAATGACGTAAATTAATCAGACACAAAACGGAACTTTTGTTATGTTTCCACACGGACGGTTTTAACTGCCGGATGTGTTGCATCATGGCAGATTTTGGTGTTTGAGTTGCGACTTCGGAAAAACAAATGTTAAGTGATTAAAAATGATTTTTCTGTGAAGTTAATTTTTTATTTTTTAAAAACATCTGAGTAAAGAAAGGACGGCGTGAAGAAATGTGTGCTGCGTCGAAAGTTTGAATTTTCGCCTCAAATTTCTTTATTTACATCTCTCATAAAAAACAGAACAAACAGAAATGCACACGCGGAAATCGTGCGTTAATGAAATTAGTGGCGTTAAAATGAATTCGTTTTGAGTATTTTTTTACAGTCCTAATATTATATACATATATCAAACATACACATTTTGCATGTCCCCATGGCTGAACCTTCTTTAAAAAATCTACTTTTCCTCCTAAATGTATATACTGAACCCAAGTTTCCATCACCAAGACAAATTCCTTGTGTGTGACAGCAAACGTCGCAACACAACTTATTCCTACTTATCAATGTCTCAAAGCAGTTATAAAGTTATACATAAAAAATTATAATTTCAGCACCTACATAACTTTGTTCTTTATTTTTGTAAGTTTATCCCTGAGTGAGAACAGTGGCAAGGAAAAACTCCTGGCAAGAAAAAGGAACCTTTAGAGGAACCAGAATCCAAACCAACCCATCCTCATCACCGAATGTAAGTTGTTATATAAACAGTTCTCATTCACTTCTTGCCTCAAGTCATTAGAAAAGAGTAAAAGAACTGTCACTGCTAATCTAAGATGCGATCCAAACAGTGTTAATCGCCTTGGTAGCAAATATAAACCACACTGTGGAAGATATTTATGGTGTAGTGATCCGACTGAAAACATCTCAACTCTGTACATTAGTGTGGAAGCTGTGGTAGCTCAGTGGGACTTCTGATCAGTAGTTTGTCTGCGCAACCACTAGGGGAGACCTTGAGCAGGGCCGTTAACTCTCAATATATCACTTGTATGAATGAGATAATTGGAAGTCACTCTGGATAAGGGGGTTCGAGAATTGGCATTCATTAGAGAATAAAAGAGCTTCTTCTCACCTCTAATAAAGTGTGCTGGCGTATGTATCAGCTCTGCTACCATCTAAATACCTTTAGGTCTGATTGTGTGTGTGTGTGTGTTTGTTACTCTGAGCTAAACTTACATTTAAAGTGTAAAATAGAGTATAAGTGTCTCCATGTCCTTCTGTCTGTGTCCGGGAAAGAAACAACCGTCTTCCTGTCCAGTAAGATCAGTTACAGAGCTCTTCCCCTGGACGGAGATCTCATTTCCTGCCAGAGATTCACACATCCTCCTGATGAGCTCATGCAGGAGTGAAGGCTAAAGTGTGTGTATGTGTGTGTATGTGTGTGTGTGTGTGTGTGTGTGTGTGTGTGTGTGTGTGAGTGAGTATGTGGTAAATAAAAGTGTATAAACTTTGTAAAAACAATAATTGCACCTCTTCATTAGTCTCGTCAGATTCTGCAGATTCGTCATTTACAGACGAGGATCTTTACTTTTCCAACTTCAATCACCATTTCTCTCTTTTTCTCTTTTTTCTCTCTCCCACACTTGCATACACATGCACACACACACACACACACACACACCCACACACACACACACACTAACCTTCACTCATCATAGTGACCTCATCATATCATATCATATCGTTATGAGGGTGTAACAATACACAAAATTCACCGGTTCAACACAGATTTTGGAAAAAAATGCAAAACATAAAACTGCATGTCATTTATTTATTACCGCAGTTTATTAATTATTAACATTTGTTAACATCAACACTTTACATTTATACTATTTTAAATAAAATGCCTACTTGTTTAAATAATCTATCAAATTATCTTTTACTAATATAATAAAAAATATCTACCTATGAGATTGTTCCTTATAATTGTAAATTTGTGTATAATGAGCGATCCAGTGGCGACTGGGGCAAAAAAAATGTTCATTGTTGATGGCGTGAGCTGTCCAGTGATCGGTGCTGAAATGCAGAACCTGCGGTAGAAGACTGTTAATATGGTTGTTATATCTATCTACAACAAACAACTAAATATAACCCTGAGAACAAGACAGTTACTGGCAAATAGTCTACTGTTTAACTGACCGGAACTGACAAGAGCACACTGTTTCTTTAAATCCCTGAAAGACTAAAGCCACATTAAAATCTCCTACACATAAATCTACATTAAAACAAGAATGACGAAGAAGGTCATCTTCCCCAGCTGAGGGTTCTGAGCTTAGTACTAATGCTGACGTGAGAAGAACATGTAATGAACAGAAATGACGTCCACTTCAAAGATAAAACAAATTCAATTCAAAATAATTTTCTGTTTTTTTTTTTTATCTCTGAGTAAAGAAGGGAGGTTATGAATAAATGTGTGTTGTTTTAATTTTTAAGAAATATTATTTAAGAGAAATGTTTACTGCATTAATCGCATGTTAATAAAAGTAGTGCCGTTAAAATGTATTTGCGGATATAAATATATACTGTATATATAGATCATGTGGAGTTTGGACATTTGACCTCTTTGAGTGTTTAAAGGCTTTTTCATGGAGAAGCTGGTGTTGGATCTGCGATGATCACAAATGTTGAGCTGTTTTATGAGTTGCTCAGTAGCTCCTGGTTCAATAACCACAAATGACTGTAGAAAGATCATCAGTCATAATCACACACTCCAGTGCTCATGTAAGTTCTCACTCTCCAGTGTTCTGTAGTGTTTAAAGACTATAATCACACTCTTGATGTCACCCAGATGAGGATGAGGTTCTGCTTTTAAATCTGGTTCCTTCACCACAGTCTCCATGGTGCTCATCAGGGATAAACACACATCGTTCACCTTCACTGTTAAACTCTGTAAAGCTGCTCTTGACTTGGTATCTATAATGTCTCTGAACGTTGACAAAACTAAAGAGATGGTGTTGACATCAGGAGAGCACAAAGTGGCCATTCCTTACTGATCATTGATGGATCCTTTGTGGAGATCGTCAGAAGCACCAAATTTCTTGGTGTTCATCTGTTGGAGAACTTTCCCTGGTCACCAGCTCCATCAGCAAAGAAAACCTGACAGCATATCTACTTTCTGAGAAGGCTGAGGAAAGCTCATCTTCCTCTCCCCATCCTAACTATGTTCTACAGAGGAACCACTGAGAACATCCTGAGCAGCTGCATCACTGCCTGGTTTGGGAACTGCACCGTCTCGGATTGTGAGAGGATTGTGAGGACGACTAAAAAGATCATCAGAGGCTCTCTACCCTCTATCACGGACATTTACATCACACGCTGCCAACAACGTCCACACACTTGCTTGGTTGGAATAAAAACCTGTTCTAGAAAACCCCTGTTCTAGAGGAACGTCATCTTATTACATTGTGTACTGTATTTTATATATATATATG
Source organism: Silurus asotus (assembly GCA_024362625.1). Lineage (NCBI taxonomy): Eukaryota > Metazoa > Chordata > Actinopteri > Siluriformes > Siluridae > Silurus > Silurus asotus. The sequence goes on along the minus strand of MU592027.1, from coordinate 926,519 downwards.
GTTGAAATTACAATAGTCTTCTTGACTTGAAGCTGCACATTGACTACTCTAAAATATATCCAAGTTTCATTCCTACAATATTGTCCCTCAAAACTAACAAGATGCAAATAAAACTAAACAAATCAACAGTAAAGAGATGAGAAAATTTTATTTATTCTATATATATATATCTTTTTTAGATAGTCAACTAATTATTAAAATCATGTGTGTAGTGTAGAAGTTCATCCAAACTACACACCTGAGGATAAAACGTCTTTTTCATCTTTGTCCAGTTTGGGAGACTCTCTGGACCCTCTGAGCTGCTTTTGTCCCCACCGCGATTGGAAAGAGAGACAGTTTGCAATACTGTATTTGTCCTGTCAGCTTTAACCAGCTGTCCATCCTCCTCTGACCTCTCTCATCATCCATCCACACCTAGATGTGGTTCTGCTGCTTTGAGACTGCGCATTAAAAACGCCTATCATAAGCAGTTCCTGCAGTTTCACAGCAGATGTTTTCCTTCTCTCATGATGTTGGAGCTGAACATGACTGAAGCACTTTCTGCCTCTCTCTCTCTCTCTCTCTCTCTCTCTCTCTCTCTCCCTCTCCCTACGAGAATTAGATGATCGCATACACGCAAGAACGTGCTGTCGTGCGCACGTGTTCCTAACACAGTACAGAGTGAACTTAATTAACTCTTGATGCGGATTGGTCAGCGCGTAAAAGCGTTATATAAAAGCAGTGATTGGCTGAAATCAAGTAGACGTGGTTTAATTGCAGAGTAAGAGCTGTAGTACTTATTTTTTCCCACACGGTGGCACTAGAGATGTGATCAATTCGGCTAAATCAGCTTTTTAGGACTTACATATTGAGTGATTTTTTTAATTATTATTATTACTTTATTGTAAATTAATGTTTGTCCTGGAACATAAATAGCTATTTTTAAGAAGGTGCAAGTGCTTAGAATTAATTTGATGTAATTTAATTTAATTTAATTTCGTTTAATTTAATTTTATTTAATTTTATTTAATTGTATTTAATTTTATTTAATTTTATTTAATTTTATTTTCTTTTCTTTTATTTAAATTTTTGTATTTTATTGTATTTTATTTTGTTTTATTTGGGAGGAGCTCACAAATATTTGACCATTATATTCGATTCTTCACCTTATTTTCTTTTTTTGGTTCCCAGGGCGATCATCAGTTCAAACCAAACCCAATTTCTACAAATCATTGCAAATAAGACTTAGATTTTAGTTCCATAAGCAACAAGAACTTCGTGTCCTTGTGTATTTTTTGGGGTCTGATTCAACAAATCAGACGACGAGATCTGACGAGACAGGCTTTTACCAGCCACTACGTCAATCTATGACTTATACCGTACCCTTTGTACTTCCCAACACACACACACACACACACACACACACACACACACACACACACACACACACACACACAGATCATTTAATGCCACTACATATTTAAGATTGTAGAATAACACATTGTGTAATACAAATATGTTTTAATGTTTGTTTGTGTATTTGTTTGTGTATTTGTTTGTGTGTCTGTTTGTTTGGTTCCTCCGACACTCTGGTTCCTACGAGTTCGGTTAGTCTTTTCATATGTAGAACCCTTGTCCTTGGTTTACTGGACCAACTGGTTGAAATGACAAGAAATGCCACTTGACTTTTCTCCACACACCTGCGGTAGACCCTTGTCGGGAAACCAAACCTCATCTTTTCTTCTGGGTGCAGCAGACAGGTGAAGCCCCAGTTCCCCGCAACCGTGCTCTTCTTCTTCCAGGGCAATCCGGTTTCTGAGGGTATAAAGCCTCATGTTCCTTCTGTTCATCATCGGGCTTCTGATTTATCATTCTTCATCTACATCACCAGACCAGAACACACAACACACAACATGCTGATTACTCGGTATGTGTTTCTCTGTATTTGTATCACACCGGCTGTGTTTTCACCATGCAGCGACCAGCAGGAGCGAAAAAGAAGACAAGAAATCATCTCTAAACTCTGCAGCCTGGTAAGAGCTCCTAACATCTCCTGAACCCAGGATAAGATTTATTACATCATCATTTATATCATCATACTGAAAAACCCTGTCTTATTATCGTCACCATCACCCCCAAAGACTGTTCTATATTTAATAATAATAATAATAATAATAATAATAATAATAAGAAGAAGAAGAAGAAGAAGAAGAGGAAGAAGAAGAAGAAGAAGAGGAAGAAGAGGAAATTAATTTGCAATATACAGTTTATAATGACACATAACCCGTTATAATTGCAAATGACTCAACATTGTTTTTCTAATTTTCTAACAAAATAATATTTTAAATAAATCTGGTTGTTTTTGTTTTTGTTGTTGTTGTTGTTGTTTAGGGTGAAATGAGACCAGTGAGATGCAAAGGCGAGGCAGAAAATATGATGGTCCAGAGTCCAAAAATCCCGAAACAGGTGAGAACATCTAAGTCTGAATATGTCTGAGGTTTAATTTGTGAAAAAAAAACAACGGAAAGATTCGATAATTAAAAAATAATTATTTGATACTATATAATCCTGAGTTATGATTAGAGTTTTGTTTGGTCATTTTCGAGTGTTTGAGTCTTACAATTGTGTTCCTGCTGTACCGAAACCCTCAAGAGCCCACCTTCAAAACCTATACCTTAGTACCGTCAGTGTCCAATTCGGGGCGTATCGAATATTTAAGGTCCAATTAAGAACCAATAAGGGTTTCACTTTATTCACGTGACCAAGTGAATGACGCTTATAAACAATACACTACATGATAAAGAAAATACACACGTGTATAGGAAGATATCATATGATCTGAAGGCGAGATCACGTGATCCCAATTTTGTCATTAGGCAACAGGATGTTTTTAAATGTATACATTTTTTTAATTGCTTTTTTTTCCCCATGTCGGTTTTGATCCACTTCTTGGCGTGGACAGGAAGAGATCATACTGCCGGTGTTGGAAATGTCATTTCGGATCCTGTCTGATCTCTTGATGAAGAACCCGTCCAGCGAGTGGAAGTCCAGCGACCTGCATGTCCTACAGCAGTTACTCGGACACCAGAGACAGTTCTATGCCACATGCGTAAGCGTTCACACACCAGTCTCATGTCAATTCGGTTTATTTTTAGCAACACATTTGATAAATTAGGGGTCTACAGGATATTCATAAGATTGATGAATAAAGAAGGACGTGTGCCCCCTTGTGGTGGTTTGTGTGAAAGCCTTTCTGACAGGGATGTAATTAATAAGTTGGGGGTCTCAGAGGGTCTGGAGAAAAGCAGAGTGGGTGTGAATACAACGCTGGTAATGTGAACACGTGACTGAAAAAAAAAGTTAAATGGAATTGATGATTGGATGAAACAATGAAACAAATAGTTTTGATTCATTTCAACATAAATTCGGGATCAACGCGTTCCCACTGCATTATTTTAGATGTGAATTGTAATTTCATAAACTACACTTATTTATTCGCGTCATTTCTATTATTTCAGTTTTTCTCACGAGATTTTAATTCAGTAATGAGGACACTTGTGTTCCCTCACATCTGATTTAATTAGTTTTGTACTTTTATGTTTAAATGCAACTTTTGCTTCAGAGGTATGAGAGAATTAATATTTATAATAAGATAATAACGTTGAACTGTATATGTGTGTGTGTGTGTGTGTGTGTGTGTGTGTGTGTGTGTGTGTGTGTGTGTGTGTATATATATGAGAGAGATTATTATTATATATACTGTGGGTGGAAAGTAAGTGGGAACTGAAAACTCTCGAGACCGGAAAGTTCATGACTCTTGACACTGTTTCCATGTTAAAAAAAATCTTCTCCAGTCCTGATTACACGCTTTTCTCTGTTAATCAGCGCTGTGTTTTAAAACCCCGTGTATGAGGAGTGAACATGTAACTATACACCTTCCTGTGAATCCACTGGTATTATAGTAATACCTTTATAAACCTTATAATTCCCTTATAAACCTTATAATGTTCTCACTTTGAAAGCCTATAGGAAGCTTTTAAAGCATGACCACATTTTTATTTTTATTTTTAATTTTTTTCTAAACTAAAAGTAGAGAGAGATACTCTTGATCTTGATCCTGACTGTATCAAAAAAAATATTTTGTTCTTTTCCAGCGGCAACAAATTATTATTATTATTATTATTATTATTATTATTATTATTATTATTATTATTATTATTATGAGTAGGAGGAGGAGTAATAGTACTAGTAGTATTTATATGTATTGCTGTTGTCGATGATGATGATGATGATGATGATGATGATGATGCTGAAAGATCTGATTTGTTTGTGTCGCAGTATCCGGTTGCCAGTTCCACTCATGCTGAAGTGGAGAAGTGGAGCGCTTTCTGGAGCAATCTGACTGATTATCTCACAAAGAAGGTGAGAATGTCTGCGGCTGCAATTCACCGGAGACATTTCATTCTTCATTTTCATTATGTTGGTTTTAACCTCTTTTTATCTTCTCTTTTGCTGTTTTATTTCACCGCAGAGTTTCAGCTCGTGCGCGTGGGAAAGCTCGCGCACAGTCATTCTGCAGGTCATGCGCGGTTTCTACATATCCACTACAAAGTCTTCAATCAAAATCTGTTAACATCTGTCTATCTATCTATCTATCTATCTATCTATCTATCTATCTATCTATCTATCTATCTATCTATCTATCTATCTAATTAAATTGGACATTTTTTAAAGTATTTATATAAATATTTATTCAATAAAATGTGTTTTCATTCATATACGTGTTTGTGTGTCTCTACGTAATGAACAATTTTTAGTCTTGCTATTCCAATCCACTACTAAATCGCACAAAGCCTCCAGAAAAGCATGCCATGTAGGAACTTTGTTTTGTTTGTTCCCCAAGGTAGGGGTTCATAGAATTCCTTGAGAAAAGATTTTTTTTTCAAAAATATCCCTAATGATCATGTCTGAGATTTCATTTTAAAAACAAGTCTAAAAAAATGGTTGCTACATGAGCTATCATTGGAGCTCAATCATGTTTTCAACCTTCTTAACTATTAATTTGATAAAAAAAAAAAATAAAAAAAAAATGGACCAACACTCCTCACCTCATGGTCTACCTTATGACTTATCTCAGTCTCCATCCATTCTTTACCACTGCACCTCACAATCTCTGATCTTCTACCGCTGCTCCACTGGTCTCACTGTCTTACAAGATACAAGGAAAACATGCTCCGAGACACTTCTCAGTTCTGGCACCAGTGTGATAGAAGTTCCACTTGATGTTCAAACAACTGATCTGCTAACAGTCTTCAAACATCTCTTCCAGTGGAGTTTTAGACTGGTGTCATGATCAATATATGTCCTATTCTAGAATATGAATGTATTCAGTCTGTGTCATATTTATATCACTTTCTGACTGCAGTTTAAATTAAACATTTGTATTTCATGTATTTCAACAAAACTCACAAAAACATAACACTATTGACAAGAGCAGGAACGACCACTATCATTTTCCCCTTTGCATCCAGTCATAAATAAAATACAGTGTATTCAGAAAGTATTCAGACCTCTTTCACTTTTTTTTCACTCAGTTAGATTTTGTTCTTATTAATCTACACTCAGTATCCCATAATGACAAAGTGAAAACAGATAGAAATGATTGTACATGTATTAAAACCAAAAGGACTGAAATACACCATGTAGCAGCTCAAATCTATTTGAGTATGACGCAATCTGCTTTCTACACCTGCATTGGGGAATTTTCTGCCATTCTTCTACTCTGAATCTGGGCCTGGTTGGATGTGGAGCATCAGAAGACATTTTCAGGTCTCTCGAGAGATGTTTAACAGGGTTAAAGTCAGAGCTCTGGCTGGGCCACTCTAAAACATTCACATAGTTGCCCCTTATTCACTCCTATCTTGTATAGGATGTGTGTTTAGGGTTGTTGTCATGTAGGAAAGTGAACTTTTGGCCCAGACTTTGCTCCATTTAGCTTTCCCTCAACCCTGATTAGTTTCCCATCTCTATAAAAGATCTCCTAAGCTACCACTTCCCACTTGTGCAACCAGTCAATGGGCCTTATGAACCAACATGGCTTCAGTTTCCATCAGGTTCTTGGTCCCATCTGTTTTTAAGGCCCTTCTCCTCCAAATGCTCAGTTTGGCCGGGTGACCATTTCGGTCAAATGTCTTTCATTTGAGAATTATGAAGGCCACTGTGCTCTAGGGTTGAACCATGCCTCTAAATTATGCATGCAGTTCCTTTGACCTCATGGCTTGGTTTTTGCTCTGATTTACATTGTCAGCTGTGAGGCCTTCTATAAAGAGGTGTGTCCAATCATGTCCAATCAATTTCATTTACTACAGGTGGACTCCAATCAAGGTGTAGAAACATCTCAGCAACAATCAAGAGAACTTGAAGGCACCTGATTGTATACATTCCAAAATTTTGTTTTGACTTTGTCATTATGGGGGACAGAATGCATATTAATGAGAATTTTCTTCTGGATGATTGTGGTATCAGGCTACAACATAAAAAAAAAAAAAACTTAAAAAAGTTGAAAAGAGTCTGGATATTTTCCAAATGTTCTGTATATGAAATGATCCCCTGATAAACTGTACATTCACATGATATGCACTCATTAGGGGAAATTGTGATCTTACTTTCTTTTTTTTTTGGTGTCAGATGGACAATAATTTATTTGATAACTTCTGGTCTTCTGGAATTTCCAAAAAAAAACACCAATTGAACAGCAGTTGCAGTTTTGCACTTCGAATGTCTTGTTGGCAGAAAAACGACACTATAAACACTGTGTACAACTGTGCTGAGCAGAACAGCATTTCTAAATGCACCACATATCAAAACCCCATGATGGATAGCCTCAGGTCAGATCATTCTTGATGTCTGCAGAGGTACATACATGGAAAGGTCCAAATTTATCCCTAACATCATGAATCTATGGATCTGACTTGCCTTGTGGAGCCTGGTGGAGGTGGTTTAATGATATGTGGGATGTTTTAGGCCTGTTTATGTCAATCGTTCAGAATAGACCATGAATAGAAGAATACACCATGTCAAATCAGACATGCTATTATAGCTCTAAACCAGCTCTGAACCAGTATCAGTTTCAACATTTCTGTCAGTATACTTTTTATTTAAAGAACATGCAGAAAATGTAAGTACATGCTAAGTAAATGTTCCCGACCACATAAAAAGCTTCTCGAATGATTCTACATTTTTTTGTAAGCTGCATGTTAGTGTTGAAGTCAGCATTAGTTTCCTGAGTGAGGCAGGGGAGACAAAAGAGAACCACAAAAACTAACCACACGTATTCTACATAACTCAACTAATAACAGGAATACCTCATCTCAACAAATAAGAATGGAAGAATTTACAAAAAGCATACAGCAAACAAACAAAACGCTTTTTTTTTGTAAACCAACCAGCGTTTTGCTGCCGTATGCCTTCACTTACACACAAACGACTCAAACATTCACACTGTTTAACATGAACATTGATGAATAGTTGAATTATATTGTATTATGAATAAACAAACTTCATTACTCAGCAAAATTTTTTTTTTTTTTTTTTTTTTATCAGAACAGCAGATGATCAACTTGCTTTACAATCTGACAGGCAAGTTGATCATATGAAATATGAAGTTGATTGTATAATAATCAGAATAATTAGGACGAGGGACACTTGTGAAAGAGGGTCCGCCAGTTTGACCAGCTCGGTCTGTGTCTATAGGAACTGGTTACTGGTTAGATTGTTTTATAGTTGATGATTTTCTTTTTTTGCTTGTGATACATTCAAAAAACAGTCCTAGTCGAGTGTCTCAAAAGTGCCAAACTTACTGTCAAACGGTACAACAAGCATTCACGATGAACACTTGCTTTCCCAGGTAATGATCTTACTGTTCGAGTTTTCGGGAAATTTAGCCTCTGGTACTTTCTATAATCATGGAAACCAATCTGAGCAATAGACTAGCTCTAATTTCCCCAATAAATCTAAACCCTTATGAGAAGACACCACTTCCTCTCAGAGAACAATTACTTAGAAAAACACGATATTAGACAGCACATTTTCCTGTCTCTGCCTCTGTCTTTGAGGGTACTTTTAAAAGAATTTGAGCTTTAAAAAACCACATACCTGTAATCAAGTTTTAAGTTGAACACAGTTTGGACAAGTTTTTACATTTTCATGCTGATTAGAAGGCCTGCATATGTTACAGTGTTTTAAAGGATGTATGTATATCTGTATATATATATATATAGTACAGACCAAAAGTTTGGACACACCTTCTCATTCAGAGTTTTCTTTATTTTCATGACTATGAAAATTGTAGAGTCACACTGAAGGCATCAAGGGCTATTTGACCAAGAAGGAGAGTGATGGGGTGCTGCACCAGATGACCTGACCTCCACAGTCACCGGACCTGAACCCAATCGAGATGGTTTAGGGGTGAGCTGGACCACAGAGTGAAGGCAAAAGGGCCAACAAGTGCCAAGCATCTCTCGGGGAACTCCTTCAAGACTGTTGGAAGACCATTTCAGGTGACGACCTCTTGAAGCTCATCAAGAGAATGCCAAGAGTGTGCAAAGCAGTAATCAAAGCAAAAGGTGGCTACTTTGAAGAACCTACAATATGAGATTTTTCAGTTGTTTCACACTTTTTTTGTTATGTATATAATTCCATATATAATTCCACATGTGTTCATTCATAGTTTTGATGCCTTCAGTGTGATTCTACAATTTTCATAGTCATGAAAATAAAGAAAACTCTTTAAATGAGAAGAGGTGTCCAAACTTTTGGTCTGTACTGTATGTATGTGTGTATATATATATAAAATGCCACATCTACACTCCAAAATCCAGTGGATCATCTTCTCACCATAGTGGAGGGAATTATAAGAGCAGTATGTATTTATAAATACAGTTTCATATCTAGACATTTTCCAAGAACTTTGTTTCCACACTGGTATTGATATTAATAATGCATAGTTACATTGCATACAGGTCAAAAGTTCTTCATTTAACCGAAGGAACAATGAAGTATTTTTTCCTTTCAGAATGTAAAAGTAAATGCAACACGGGATTTTCAGCTGTGTCTAAATGATAGTAGATTTGAGGTCATTAGATTTTGGTGTTGTTGTGGTTTTATTTTTTGTGAAATTATCCATCCTGTTAGAGCTGCAGCATTAGTGACATGTGAACGTGCTTTTAAAAAAAAATGAAAGTAAACCTGATTTCCTGAGAAATCAAATGCGCTTTCTGGCTTTAGCGTGAACGCGCTGTGAACGCATACGGTCCTATAAAAGACAATTCGAGCAGACCTGAATGCACTGCAGGCTTACACACCAGACCTCCAGGAGATCTTCTGTAGATCATTTCTCGACCTGCTTCAATCACAATGAAGGCAACGTTAAATGTGTGGGGATTTATCCTGGTAAGTCTCTGCTTCTGGAACTGCACACCTGGATGCACCTGGATGAAAACGCAGAACAGAGCATCTCTAAGCAGCTTCCAGGTTTTAAGCAACAGCTCGATTTCACATCTGGAACAAGCCGTGAGTAAAAAAACTAGTCATCGCAGTGTTAAAGTGATTCCAGTGCGACTCACTGCCTCATTTTACACAACCTGCACAAAATATACATATCTATTATCTTTATTTTGATTTTATTGTGTGTGTGTGTGGTATATTTTTTATAGCAAATGTTCTTGTTTATGCAATTCATCGCTGGCTAGACTTCAGTCTACACAGTCATGCATGTGATATAACTTATCAATACACCAATATTTATTTTTGTTTTAGTGCAAGGCTTCTGTGCATGTTTATAGCAGACTCAGCATGGAGTTTCCACACAATCAATACAACCGCATATTCGAACTGCAGGTTAA
>MU592027.1:902343-914086 GCA_024362625.1 Silurus asotus | reverse complement strand
TCTCTCTCTCTCTCTCTCACACACACACACACACACCCACCCACCCACACACACATGTTGAGATGTGAAACAGAAGATCAGAGTGTGGAGAACTGCTTTATTTTCCAGATGATGATTTTACCTGCTGTCTTGCTTTAAAACCATGTTTTTATTATTTCTTCCACAAAGTGTGCCAACTATTATGGAGGTCCTAAGAGTCCATGCATTATAATAATTAATTATTTCTTGTTTTGTCGTTATCACGACTTAATGTTCTCGTTCCCTCATCAGTACTTTTCGGCATAAGAACATGTTGTAGCATCATGGGTAAAAACCATAACCACAGAAGAATATATATGAAAAGCAAACAATAAATAATTGTTCAGATTGAAATATTATGAATTTTATAATATATATATAATAGATGTTTATGGTTTAATTCCCTGTAGGGTGAAATGAGGCCGCTGAAATGCGCGACCGAGGCAGGAACCATGAAGATCCACATTCCAGAATTCCCCAAACAGGTTGGAAGAGTTTGTGTTTGTTTTATGAACTGAACAGTGCAGAATCATGAGAAATGTTTAATTTTGAATAATAATCATAATTATATATAATATAATAGATAGCAATTGAACTATTTTGCTTTATTTATAAAATTGCATTAATTGGTTTAGATTTATTTTGTATTAATCATTAAACTGGTTGAATTTGTTACTATTTCGATTGATGAATTGATCCGTTAATTGATTAATTGATACAGTTTCTGACTCTGATATTTTCATGTGCTGTTTTTGGCGCCGTACAAATAAAACCAATAAACCGAATTGAATGAATGAATTGAGTTGAATGGAATTGAATGGAATATTAATTGACTTTAATTAGGAAGAGATCAGACTGCCGGTGTTGGAAATGTCATTTCGGATCGTGTCTGATCTCCTGATGAAGAACACGTCCAGTGAGTGGCAATCCAGCGAGCTGCATGTCCTACAGGAGTTACTCGGACACCAGAGACAGTTCTACAAAACATGTGTAAGATCTCGCACATCTGTCTAATCTGTCTAATCTCTCTAATCTCAGGTCTACTGTTGTTATGTGTCGCTCCATTACATGATAAATGATAAATAATGATATATAATATATAATTATGAGCTCTGTTGTGTTCTCCTGGTGGATGATCGGATTGATTTGTGACGCAGTTTCCGCTTGTCAGCTCTTCTCACGCTGAAGTGGAAACGTGGAGCGTTTTTTGGAGAAGTCTGACTGATTATCTCTCACAGAAGGTGAGCGTGTCTCTGTGGCTGCAGTTCATCAGAAACCTTTTCAACATGTCTGCTTCAACATTTTCTTTTTCTGTTTTATTCCACCGCAGAGTTTCAGCTCGTGCCTGTGGGAGAGCGCGCGCACTGTTATTCTAAAGATCATGCGCAGTTTCTACAGATCTACTGTCAGATCACCGCGACCAATCAGAATCTGTTAATATCTATTGTGACAATGCATCAATATTTATTTATTTATTCATGTATTTATTCATGTATTTATTAATTTATTCATTAATTTATTGATCTATCTATCTATCTATCTATCTATCTATCTATCTATCTATCTATCTATCTATCTATCTATCTATCTATCTGATTGGTGGTAATTAAATTTATTTAAATTTAAATTGATTGTGAATATCTTTTGACTTGTAGTAAATATTTTCTCAATTAAAACTGTTTGTGAGTCAAAAGCAATGTTAAAGTCTAATATTCTTTAGTTCCAAACTCTCTCTCTCTCTCTCTCTCTCTCTCTCTCTCTCTCTCTCTCTCTCTCTCTCTCTATCTCTCTCTATCTATCTATCTATCTATCTATCTCTCTATCTTTCTATCTTGTTTTCTTGAATGAATAAAAGCTATTGATATCTACCAGTTTTTCTCAGTTGCTTTGTAGAGTTTCCAAGATCAGAAATTAAATTCTCAAAACTTCTCCACATCATTAAATCATTTGTGCTCATCATAAGAACGATTCTTGTTGCTTTGATTAAATTGTGAACGCTTTTGTACATTATTTAATGGATTGTGTACGAGTGTCTTCTGTTTCCTACATTATCAGTTATTTCATGTTGATTAAAATAAATTCTACTGGTTCCACCTGAATAGTTTTAACCCTCAAAACATCTCAGCATCAGTTCATTGTTTACGTCATCGAATGCAAAATGATTAAACCAGTTGTCAGAATCTTTTATTTAAAATTTCTATTAATTTATTTTGTAAATGTGTTGAATTGATGAATTGTGCAGATGAATGTTGAAGGTCACTAATGAAGGTGAGTGAACGACATCAGATCAACCAATCATCAACCAGTTCTCTAAAACAGGTCAAAGGTGAATCTGGTGAAGTTTCAGTTGGAGACTGAATACAGTCAGAGCAAAACTCAGAATTCTACATTCTGCAAAAGAATGAAAAACTAAGAAACAAATAAACACTTGTACAGTAAAAGTGTGAATCCTGTTCAGTCTCATCCAATCAGAGTCAAATATCCAATCAAATTAATACATTTGTGCTAAAATTCAGATACTAAACAGAAGGAAATCACATTTTGTGCATTTTCAGTCGCTGTGATCCAAAACATAGTTTATATCAAGAAATCCAGAAACTGTTCAGACTCACAGTGTGAATAAACATGCTGATGATCGTGTTTATGATCAATGACAAAAGGATTTTCATTCTGATGGGATTGAGATGTTCACTGACACAAAAACTTACTTTTAACAGATGAATTGAGGATTTAAAAATCAGTTCAGGCTTTTGCAGGAAATCCAGTGGATTGTGTTTTTTGTTCACACTGTTTTAAAATGCATTTCTATTGCAAACATTCAGGATGATTCAAGAAACTGCTCCAAAACAGCTGAGAAAAACTAATAAATGATAATGGCGCATTGGGTTGCGCTCAATGTGGTCAAATATTATAGTATAATACAAATAATAGTATCATTAAAAATATAGTAATAAATAAAATCTACTGTAAAATGATTGTATAGTAAAAAATTCTAAAGAGAAATAAACCATAACTGCAGTAAAGTGCACGTGCAAATTATTAAATGAAGGTTGAATTGAATATTAACTCAAATATGAATAATATAAACTCAATAATTCGAATAAATCTGAGATAAATCTTACACGTCATCACACGGGGACAAAGCGAAAGCCTGTTTTGCGTAATGACGCAAGGAAAAAAGGTGCAGCTTGCAGGAAGGTTCTGCAGCGTCCACGTTACGTCACAGGTTGGAATTTGATCGTTTAAGAAACTCTACACAATGCATATCGATATTTTCGAAATTGAAAGTTAGTCACGTGGTTTTCCGAGTCACAACCTTAAACGCAGACGACAGACACTGGCAGTCTGAAGAGACGGATACAGTATTTATTACTATTAAAAGCCTGCTGGAAAGCAGTGATGGCGCACGCAAAATGTGCATCAAACACAGATCACAATCCCCTCCAGAAATTCACGTGTTCACTAATAAACGGGATTTATATTCAGAAAATATGAAGGCGCGCGCAGGTAGCTTGTTTTCACTCTGCAACCGATTAATGGTGAAATATAAGATCGGACCCTATCAGATCAGATCAGACAAAATGCTTATTGTTCTGCGATTTGTTTTACTGTGGCTACTGATTTGCCCGGTTTGTGGTCACACTGTGCTCCAAAGATCGGGAGTCTAAAAGACGAATCAATATCACCCACAAAATCTGCAGTCTGGAACGAGTTTATTTAAGATCAGTATCAGTTCTACCACAAAACTCAAATTCATAGGAATGAGCTTCTATCAGAGCCTCTGTACTGATCCGATTATTATCTTTTATCTTTTTAATATGTTTATTAGAAATGTGCGGTTTGGGTCCAAACATCTGTAACTTAATTGTAAATAATGGCAAAAAATATGTGTGTGTTTCTCCTGCACGGCAGAATATGGGTGGTAAATAATATAATATAATATAATATCATATAATATAATAATATTACTAATGAATTTAAATACATTATTAAAATCATATTGTTTTAATTCCTAATTAATAAGTGTAATTTTGTTTTAATTAATTATGCACTAAACTCTAAACTTTGTTTTCAGGGTGAAATGAACCCAGTGAGATAAAACTGAGGCAGAAAATATGAAAATCCAAAATTCCCAAAACAGGTGAGCATTAAAAAGGGTTTCTGTAACAAGACTATGTTATATTGTGGTTAAATAAATAAAAAAAGAGGAAGAAATTTTGTTTACGCTGTGACCTGAAGAATTTAAGATCTGGAGAGCTATTTTTCCTGCTCCACCATAGTCAAGTACTTTTACATTTACAGCATTTAGTCTCCATAAAGCATTAGGGACCCCCATGACAAGTAAGAAATAGACTTATGGGGTCCCCAAGACTATTTTAGTAACAAATATATGAATTACACAACATAAGACTTGACTCAGTTTAAGCACTGGCCGATGCCCTTCTCCAGAAGCGACTTAAATTAATCTTATCCATACAACTGATCAGCTATGGGGTTGAGGACCTCGCTCAGGGGCCCGGAAGTGGTAGAAGTAATGATCTTCTGTTTGACTTGTTTGCCGCGAGATCTGTGTTAGTATTTTGTTTTGGCGTTTTCAAATTTTCAACTTTACTTTAAACAATCCTGATCAATTGTTTTTTGTCCTCCAGACTTGTGCCTGTAGCTCGTTAACCCGAATACCACGAGTGTTTATTACTTTCATTGCCTCACACAGTTTATCTTAACTCTATTCGCCATTATAAGCACTATGTGGGTTGTGTGTCTGCCTTTGAGCACAGGTGAGGACTCGTTCGAGTTGCACACAGTGGAGTTGGAGCTGAAGGCCATGGAGAAACAGTAAAGACCATTCATGTAAAGCAGTCTCAGCTGCAGGAGCGGAAAGAAAATTCACTTGTTCCAGGTAAATACGTGGGTTGAATCTAAAACTCCCAGCACCTCAACTCTGCGTGTTTCCCTGCCCAGACCCACCACCTAGAAGTGTATTAAAAACAGTACATCCCTCGTTCTCTCTTTGCACTTCACCACTCCCAAATGAGCTTCATGGATTTTCTGCTTGCAGGCTTTGAGGCACTACAAGTCTTGTATTTTTGAACAACAATCCTTCTGAGAGAATAAGTTCTTACCTGGAGGTCCAGTACTTCCTTAATACAGGCAGCACACTTCCGATTTGTTTGGGGCAACCTGACTGGACTACTGCTATCACCAGCTGCAGTTCCCTTTTAGGATCTTGATCTGTGGTGGAACGCTTTGGGAACGCCTCTGTCCAATGGAAAGCACGGTGTCACCGACGGGGTGACGTCACAAACAGGAAGCTCAAAAGCGCATGGATTAAAACCAGCAGCAGCTTCTGTTGTTAAGGAAGCACTCTGTGTGTGTTTGTCCTGCAAACGTAGGAGCTGTTTAGATCCTTCTTCTGGCAATGAAAGTGACCAGGAAGATGAAGCATTCCTTATATACCCTATATATTGCGCTCACATGACAAGGCCTTTCGGTGGTTTCTTCCCTTTGTGAGGAAAGCACTCAGCTCTGCCTCTCTTTCTCTGATAAAGGGGGATTGAGTTCTCCAAACCCCCTAAAACTACCCTTCAGGCGGTCTTTGAGGAGCCATGCTGTGGCCAAACTTGAAATAGAATGGCCGGCCGAATTGCCTTTTTTCCCAGACCTGGTCACCGAGGTGTTCAGGTCGTGGACTTAGCCTTTTGCCCCTTCAATCCCAAGATGTCGCTATACAGTATTAAAACATAGCAGGACTGAAAAAGCGGCTATGGGGTGATGCCCCTGATTGAAGAGACGATCGCTAGCTATCTCTACCCAGGTGATGCATCGTCCCTCAGCCCCAGCCCGTGTTTATGTGTCGCTCCATCACATGATAAATGTGTAATCTGTCTGTGTCTCCAGTTCCTTTATGATAATAAACTCTGTTGTGTTCTCATGAGTGAATGATTTGATTTGTTTGTGACGCAGTTTCTGGTTGTCAGACTTTGGAGAAGTCTGACTGATTATCTCTCAGAGAAGGTGAGCGTGTCTCTGTGGCTGAGTCTGTGCCAAGAGTGTAACATAAAAAGATGAATCTAACTGATTCAGCATTATTTTAATCAAACTCATGCAACCTATTTACTCCAAGTAGAAATTAAGCTGATAGTCTGATATCCACTTATAAGGTAGGATAGGGTCTGACTGATGCTGTGGATGTGTCGATAAAAATAAAACAACCACGTATGAGGCAGATTAGGTAGATTTATTTGGGGACCTCGTGGGCCTTAAAAACTGGAGAAGACATGGGAGAGCAATCAAGGTTAGACTCAGGAGGAGGTATGGCAGGATAACACACAGGAGAAAAATTAGCATTGGAAGATAGAATGTGGGAGGTTGGTGAATTATCAGTAGAAGACCAGTAGGCAGGATAGGGAGAAGATGTGCAATGTGAAGAGAAACAGGTGCACAAAGGCTGTCAAAATCTTCAGTATCAGTCTGTGACTCCTGGTGGACAACAGCAGGGAAGTCTGGCGAAGTCTGTGTGCCCATATCATGTGTAAAAGTATGTTGAACAGTGCGAGGAAGCAGGACGGGGTTATCTGGAACAGTTGAGGTAGATAGATGCTCAATGAATTGTGCAACCTCGGTTGCAGGGGAGAAGAGCTGAAACTGATGATACTGTCTTACTGCTCCTAAGAACTGACCCGGAACATCTGCCAGAAGAAGCTGGGTAAAAGGAATCAATAAAGAGAAGGTGTAAAGGTCAACATCACAAGAACTAGACATAAGATTAATTTTGCAGGTGATTAAATCAAAGAAGGAACAAGCTAATAAATATTATTATCATATATGAATACAGTATATATACTCCAAGTGGAAGGATATTATCTTAATGCAATAACAGTAGAATAGAAACAGCAATAGAAATGAGAATAAAAGCAGAATATTACACACTGCAGGTGCAGGAGAGAAAACGGCTGCAAAACGGTTGTTCACGCATGAGGATGAGGATAAAATGAGGGAAAACGAAGGAAGAGAAGGTTTTATATGAAAGCTATTATTTTTTTATTATAAAAGAACCAGGCCAAAAATAAAGGTACTGAGAGAAACAGGAAGCCCAAATATTGAGTCTTAGAGAGGGGGGAGCACCAAGGTCAGGAGATAAGGGGAAATCGAAAATATAGGAGGGAAAGAAGATCTAAAGAAATAAGGGGAATTTGGCGAGAAAGGAAAGTTTAAAAAAAAATGAGAAAATAGATCAAAGAAATGCAAAGTGGCATCGGGGTATAAATATGAGAATGTGGAGAAACTCAGTGTGCTTGATCATCTTGCTCGTGAGTGACCACCTTCTACAAGCTCTTTGGAATGCGACTGTAATAAAGACGTTCTGCTTTTTCCTCATCCGAGATCCTTTATTGTTTTTTTAAGGTCTATTATATTTTATTCTATAATTATTAAGTGTGTTACAGAGGGAATTAACTACAGCGGAGATCCCACCCGTGATGTCTCAGCTCAGAGAGAGGTTCTGAGATCCGACACAATCCATTGAGTGCTTATCTTCTCTGTGGAACCAGAATCATATCTCTCAGACATAGCATCGTAGATACTGTGTAGTTGTGACCATGAGCACTGGTTAATATAATGATAATTGTGGTAGACTGTGCAGAACTTTGATGTTATACTTCAGGATGGCAAAGTGGCTGAAAAATGAGTTTTTGGTTTTGGTTAACTGTCATGTCAAACATTGTGCCCTAAATATTTTGTGTTATAGTTGTCAAAATAGAAGCCCTCATCCACTCACAAAGATGAAGACACACACACCAAAATGGTTAAAAGCTAACAGTGAAATTTCTGCTTCTGAAGCTAAGAAATGAAGAATACACTAGTTCTGAAGAATGTTAGGCGAACACTGAATTACCCCTTTGACCCCTTTTTTCTTAGTAATGAATGATGTAAACAGTGATCTTGCTGACTTCATCAGATTTGTGCTACCAAAAATAAAAATTCAAAAGACCTGGTGTTGGAAACTCTCCAGACCTTAGGTGTGGAAACCCTGGAAGATCTAAAAGATCTCGAGGAGCCAGATCATGTTAACACCCTGAGGCCTATTGAAGCAAGAATTATTTTTTGCACCGATGAAAGTACAGTGGAACCTCGGGTTACGAACGCCCCGGCATACGTATAATTCAGGTTACGAATCGCAGTTCATCAAAATTGTTGCCCCTGGTTACGAACAATATATCTGGATACGAACGTCGCTCACCAAAAAATTGCAGTTGGTTGTTTTTGCTCCACGCAGCTCGTCACATCAGTTAGCGTCCTGTGTCCCTAGCGAGAGCATCGTGTTACTTATCCGCTTGAACTTTTCCCGGCGGCAGCGTAACAACTCGTTAGTTGATGCTCGTGGAATGATGAGATGGACAACATTAGCCGATGCATAAGCACTTTACTTGTTTTTATGAAGACAGATTCGCAATGAGTGGATGAGTGGATGAGTGGATGAGTGGATGAGTGGATGAGTGGATGAGTGGATGAGTGGATGAGTGGATGAGTGGATGAGTGGATGAGTGGATGAGTGGATGAGTGGATGAGTGGATGAGTGGATGAGTGGATGAGTGGATGAGTGGATGAGTGGATGAGTGGATGAGTGGATGAGTGGATGAGTGGATGAGTGGATGAGTGGATGAGTGGATGAGTGGATGAGTGGATGAGTGGATGAGTGGATGAGTGGATGAGTGGATGAGTGGATGAGTGGATGAGTGGATGAGTGGATGAGTGGATGAGTGGATGAGTGGATGAGTGGATGAGTGGATGAGTGGATGAGTGGATGAGTGGATGAGTGGATGAGTGGATGAGTGGATGAGTGGATGAGTGGATGAGTGGATGAGTGGATGAGTGGATGAGTGGATGAGTGGATGAGTGGATGAGTGGATGAGTGGATGAGTGGATGAGTGGATGAGTGGATGAGTGGATGAGTGGATGAGTGGATGAGTGGATGAGTGGATGAGTGGATGAGTGGATGAGTGGATGAGTGGATGAGTGGATGAGTGGATGAGTGGATGAGTGGATGAGTGGATGAGTGGATGAGTGGATGAGTGGATGAGTGGATGAGTGGATGAGTGGATGAGTGGATGAGTGGATGAGTGGATGAGTGGATGAGTGGATGAGTGGATGAGTGGATGAGTGGATGAGTGGATGAGTGGATGAGTGGATGAGTGGATGAGTGGATGAGTGGATGAGTGGATGAGTGGATGAGTGGATGAGTGGATGAGTGGATGAGTGGATGAGTGGATGAGTGGATGAGTGGATGAGTGGATGAGTGGATGAGTGGATGAGTGGATGAGTGGATGAGTGGATGAGTGGATGAGTGGATGAGTGGATGAGTGGATGAGTGGATGAGTGGATGAGTGGATGAGTGGATGAGTGGATGAGTGGATGAGTGGATGAGTGGATGAGTGGATGAGTGGATGAGTGGATGAGTGGATGAGTGGATGAGTGGATGAGTGGATGAGTGGATGAGTGGATGAGTGGATGAGTGGATGAGTGGATGAGTGGATGAGTGGATGAGTGGATGAGTGGATGAGTGGATGAGTGGATGAGTGGATGAGTGGATGAGTGGATGAGTGGATGAGTGGATGAGTGGATGAGTGGATGAGTGGATGAGTGGATGAGTGGATGAGTGGATGAGTGGATGAGTGGATGAGTGGATGAGTGGATGAGTGGATGAGTGGATGAGTGGATGAGTGGATGAGTGGATGAGTGGATGAGTGGATGAGTGGATGAGTGGATGAGTGGATGAGTGGATGAGTGGATGAGTGGATGAGTGGATGAGTGGATGAGTGGATGAGTGGATGAGTGGATGAGTGGATGAGTGGATGAGTGGATGAGTGGATGAGTGGATGAGTGGATGAGTGGATGAGTGGATGAGTGGATGAGTGGATGAGTGGATGAGTGGATGAGTGGATGAGTGGATGAGTGGATGAGTGGATGAGTGGATGAGTGGATGAGTGGATGAGTGGATGAGTGGATGAGTGGATGAGTGGATGAGTGGATGAGTGGATGAGTGGATGAGTGGATGAGTGGATGAGTGGATGAGTGGATGAGTGGATGAGTGGATGAGTGGATGAGTGGATGAGTGGATGAGTGGATGAGTGGATGAGTGGATGAGTGGATGAGTGGATGAGTGGATGAGTGGATTGAGTGGATGAGTGGAGGATAAATGAGTGGATGAGTGGATGAGTGGATGAGTGGATGAGTGGAGGATAAATAAGTTGATGAGTGGATGAGTGGAGGATAAATGAGTGGATGAGTGGATGAGTGGATGAGTGGAGGATAAATGAGTGGATGAGTGGATGAGTGGATGAGTGGAGGATAAATGAGTGGATGATAAATGAGTGGATGAGTGGAGCATAAATGAGTGGATGAGTGGATGATGAATGAGTGGATGAGTGGAGGATAAATGAGTGGATGAGTGGATGAGTGGAGGATAAATGAGTGGATGAGTGGAGGATAAATGAGTGGATGAGTGGAGGATAAATGAGTGGATGAGTGGATGAGCAGTATTACGGGTGGTGTTTCGATGTGTCATTTGAATGTGTTTATTGTATATGTTGTAGATTGTGTTGAAATGGTTTTAAAGCTGATTCTCACAGTAAAAACTGTTTATGTTTAAAAAAGATTTTTAGTTTATATCTTAGTGATTTACAGTGTTTTTTTTTTTTAAATAACAGTAATTATTTGTGCCTAAAAGTTTTTTTTAAATCATTCTTTAAATATAATTTTTATATTGTAAAAATAAATAACTGTTTTTCTTTTTACAATTATTATGTTTAAACAAAAAATTTTTTAATGCTTTAAAAAAATATTTTATGCAGAATTATATTTATTTTAAGGTTATCTACAGCTTTTTCTGACAGAACTTTTTTTTTTTTTACAGACAAGCGCCCTACAAAATACAAAATATTTTTTATATTTAACAGTGTTTGTGTGCTATATTATTATTATTATTAATATTATTATTGTTGTTGTTTACAGTGTTTGTGTGCTATATTATTATTATTATTTTTGTTTACAGTGTTTGTGTGCTATATTATTATTAATATTATTGTTTACAGTGTTTGTGTGCTATATTATTATTATTGTTGTTGTTTACAGTGTTTGTGTGCTATATTATTATTATTGTTGTTGTTTACAGTGTTTGTGTGCTATATTATTATTATTGTTGTTGTTTACAGTGTTTGTGTGCTATATTATTATTGTTGTTTACAGTGTTTGTGTGCTATATTATTGTTGTTGTTTACAGTGTTTGTGTGCTATATTATTATTATTGTTGTTGTTTACAGTGTTTGTGTGCTATATTATTATTATTGTTGTTGTTTACAGTGTTTGTGTGCTATATTATTATTATTGTTGTTGTTTACAGTGTTTGTGTGCTATTGTACTGTATGGAAAGCAGAGAACATGATGTTGGACTGAGGGCTGCTGGACGCTGCTCGAGTTTCGCTCGAGTGTTTGTGATCCAATGTTGAGTTTCGTCAATAAACGAAAGCACTAATTTTACCCTGTTTTTTACTCAGAAAGGGGAAATATAACTGGCATGGAGAAGCAATAACACCGAAGTTATCTTGAAAAAAAAAAAACATTCACACAAATCCATGATTTTTACACATAACATTTTTTACAATAACTTCATTTAATCGAAAAATGTTCGTTTTCATTTTGCATTCTTTTTTTTTTTTTTTTTTTTTTT
>MU592027.1:849650-902214 GCA_024362625.1 Silurus asotus | reverse complement strand
GGGGTGTGTGGTTTCCCCCCCCCCCCCCCCCATATGTACAGTATGGTTCTCAGTGTGGTTCGTGTAGAGTTTATTTGCATGAAGAAAAAAAAAAAAGAAGTGAAATTTACTGAAAAGACAGAAGTGAGTTTAAATCAGTCAGATCTCTCCAATGCTAATACGTTTTACTTTAGAAGTAAAAACTTCCTTTTTGATTCGTTCTCAAGCTTTTGTCCTTCATACCATCTCAGGGAGTTTCTTCATCCACACCTTTAACTCTTACTTAGTGATCATTGTGACTAATTGACTAATGTGTGACCAAACTATATATTTGCAATGTGTTATTTTTCCAAAGCATAATTGGGAAAATGTTGATTGTTGAAGGAGCAATTAAAAAATATGGAATTATTATTATTATACCAGTGTATAAAGAATCACGTGACTTGGTCTCATTTGAGCAGCAGCATGGGCTTTACTCGAGATCGTTGTTTTACTGTATTGTTTTTCTCTCTTAAATATAAAAATTGTGCATATGATGACTACATTTAATGTTTGGAGATGATAATTTATCAACTACACCGTTAGATGAATAAATTATATCCAGTTTCACTACTACTACTGCTAATAATAATAATAATAATAATAATAATAATAATAATAATAATAATAATAATAACACCGCTAATATCTATTGTTATTATTTTAATTATTACCACTAAAACTGCTTCTGCAGTAGAACTGAGAAGGTGCCATGCATCAGGACCAGGAGATCATGTGATCATTTGATTGCCTGTGTGCATTCTGAGGTTTCTCTAAATAACAAACAGTTAAAGGTGAACCCTTTCCTTCAAACAAACAAACGAAAACAAAAACCCGGAACTCTTGTTTTCTTGGTGATTTCTTCTTGATAAAACAAAATGTTTGGTTAAAAACCGAGACAAAAAACTTCGCCCCTCTGTTTCCAGCCAACTGTGTGGTTTTAATTTTCCTCACGACCCCTTGCTGCATTCGGGTTTTTCCCTTTACCTCATTTATTCTGTCCATCACATCGTGGGCACGAGCTGCTCCTAATTCTCTTGTTATTTTTCTTTCATTTATATTATTATTATTTTTTATCCAAATAAACTAAACACTTATATAAAACAGAACTGATGCAGAAACATCCGAGATTTAAATAAAAGTGTCTCACTTTTATTTATGTCTAAAGCATAATGATCTGGAATAAAAATCATTGTGTGTGTGTGTGTGTGTGTGTGTGTGTGTGTGTGTGTGTGTGTGTGTGTGTGTGTGTGTGTGTTTAAATGTAGTTGCCCTGAGAATTTAGCTAACCATTGCAATCCTGATTAATTGTGCTGTTTTAACAAACTGTCTAAATATCACAAGTTAAAGGGATGATGATGAAAGTCAAAGAGACGTGGTGGTGGAATGGGGAAGTGCAGGAGAGCAGAAGGAGAAAGAGGTTGGAGAAACAGAACTGGGATCGAAAGAGAGATGAGAAAAGTATGCAGGAGAACAAGGAGATCAGCAGCAGGTGAAGAGAGATGTGGGGAAAGACAAGAAAAAGGCATATGAGGAAAGGAGAAAAGGATTTGTAGCTATTGAAGAAAAGAAAAGAAAAGAAAAGAAAAGAAAAGAAAAGAAAAGAAAAGAAAAGAAAAAGAGTTGAAGATTAAAGATTGAAGAAAAGAGTGCAGGCAGGGTGGAGTGGGTGGAGAAGAGTGATAGCAGGAGTGATTTGTGATAGAAGAGTATCTGTGAGAGTGAAAGGGAAAGTTTATAGGACTGTGGTGAGACCTGAGATGTTGTATGGATTAGAGACAGTGGCATTGAGTAAAAGACAGGAGGTGGAGCTGGAGGTGTTGAAGATGTTGAGATGTTCGTTGGGAGTGACGACGATAGACAGGATTAGAAATGAGTTTATTAGAGGGACAGAGCATGTAGGATGTTTTAGAGACAAGGTGAGGGAGGAGAGATTGAGATGGTTTGGACATGTGCAGAGGAGGGACATGGGGTATATCAGTAGGAGAATGCTGAGGATGGAGACACCAGGAAGAAGGAAAAGAGAAAGGCCAATTTGGAGACGGATGATCCTCTGTGGCGCCCCCTAATGAGACTCTGCACTGGATCATGTGTGATAGCTTTTAAGAAGGTCCTTTTAATAATGATTAAAATCACGTCAACACAAATTAATTTAACTGAATGAAATATAAATAAATAAATATAAAAGACCCGACATTAAGACTTTCAACGCAACAGACGTTTATTCACGATTTATTCATTTCCTTTCATTATTCATTTATAAATCATAGAAAATATAAAATATAAATATAAATTTGCAAATTGCAAACTCAACCAAAAAATATCTGTTATCACTAAAAATTTGTTTTTCTGATGCTCTATTCTCAAATCCGCACAATCCGACATGGTGTAAACACCCGGCAATTAAAACTGTTGTTTTTCTGTAAATTGCTCTAATAATAAACATAAATGTGCATAAATCCATATTCGTCCATGTTTACTTGAGTATTAAAAACGTGAAAAGTATAAAGGTAAATAACATTTAGAACAGATAGAAATGTGTGATTGAGTTGAGATTAATCAGGAGTTTAACTCGTGTCAATCATGCCGTTAATCGCGATTCAATATTTTAATTGATTGTCAATATTTTGTATTAAACGTTTAATTAAACGTAGCCAGATAAATACACATAATGTGGTCTTAGAAAATTAAAATGGTTCCTCAAAGTCCCATAAATATTTACCTCCAGTCCAGGTTTCTTCCTCATCACATAATATTTGCCATCGCACTCAATGTAGACAGGAGACAGACAGACAGACAGACAGACAGACAGACAGACAGATAGATAGATAGATAGATGGATAGATAGATAGATAGATAGATAGATAGATAGATAGATAGATAGATAGATAGATAGATAGATAGATAGATAGACAGACAGACAGACAGACACAGACAGATAGATAGATAGATAGATAGATAGATAGATAGATAGATAGATAGATAGATAGATAGATAGATAGATAGATAGATAGATAGACAGACAGACAGACAGACAGATGTTTGTTATTTCTGCTTCCTCTAGCTCTCCATACTTTTCTTCAGAACAAAGCCTGAACCCACATTTCCTTCTTCCTATACCGATTTTAATTTTTTCTCCAGTTGTTCTTCACTTTCTCTAAAAATGCTTCTTTTTTTCATTTCATTCCTAATAAAGAGCTTTGAGTTTGAGTAAAGGGGATCAGGAGCCATGAGGAGAAAAGCGAAAATATTTTTTTGCATAACTTTCTTTTTGCTCCATTTGCATATGTTACATGTTCTTTCCCTTTATTATCACTTTCTTCTTCTTCTTTTTGTTCTCTTTCTCATTATTATTGTTATTGTTATTATTAATGTTATTATTATTATTATTATTGTTATTATTATTATTATTATTATTATTATTATTATTATTATTATTATTATTATTATTATTATTATTATAAGTATTAGTAGTAATTTTCAGATAAACTTTCCGCAGATGATGTAACCCTAAAGATGATGTAAAACTCTTGCACGCAGCTGGACGAGTTCCGGGTTTCCCACCACTTGTCTGACGTCAGTAAAACCTGAAAGACCAGAGAAGATCTAGAGGACGATCGGATTTCTGTGTGCAATCGTTTTCTGTTTGTAATCGGGGGAAAGACCGGACCGAGCCGCAGGTAGGATCGAACCGATCGGACTTTATATTCATATTCATATTTATATATTTAATTTTAAAGTCTGTTCGCTGCTGGGTTTCGGTACAGACAGAAGAAAAGGTCCTACAGAATCCAGCGCGTGATCCTGAATAAACCTGGTCTGAGATGAAACATGATCTCAATAAAAGGCAGAAACATTGCAGAAGCGCTGTTTAACGTTGTGGTGTTTTATTCAGTGATTATTGTTTAGTGTATTGGTATTTACGTTTATTGTATTGAATCTTATTGAAGTGAAAGCGAAAGCGAAAGAGGGGTGGAGCCTGTGAGATAGAAAGAGAGAGAAAGAAAGAAAGAGAGAGAGAGGGAAAGTGTGTCTGGCTGAAGGCTGGAGGTGTTTTGGGGATTTCTCTTCTCCCATGACAGCAAAGCTTTGAGTTATGGCCTCCCTTCGTTTTCCCTTTCCAACTCCTCGTATAAATCTCCAGACCTGCACCATGGTACCAAAAAGCTCCTCTCTCCGAAAGAGCCAACATGAAGCTCGTGCAGCCGTGGACGTGTTTTTATTCTTTGCTGGTGTTTTTCCTCGTGCAGGAGCGATGCGACACCTGCGAGTGGATGATCAGCCAGTACCGGATGAAGAACGGAGTGTGTCTCTCACTGCTCCGAGAAATGGTGAGGAATCACAGGAACATTTCATTCTCAAAACCTGTGTGCAACCACTAACCTCCAGTGATCTTATGCCTTATTATTATTATTATTATTATTATTATTATCAATTACAATTATAATGTCAATCTAATATTATTATTGTATTATTATTATTATTATTATTATTATTATTATTAGTTAAATTTTTTTGTGTAAAAAATAACTAAAAAAGAGGAAAGAAACTAGATTTGTTTGGTGCATGTAGCTTGAAAGTTTTGGAAAAAGCAGTGTTTTGGTCTTAATAATAATAAAATACCAATTTATTCTAATAATTTATTCAGGATTAAAAATCTGACTAAAAGATAAAACACCAGATGTTAGTATTAAACTGCTGAACTCTGGCTTTTGGTGTAGCTGCAGTTTTCCCCGAGTACGGCATGTTTTTGTGTAAAAAGTGTGTTTAAAAATATGATTCTCACTCGAACACGTAAACATGGCCTTTGTGTTGTTTTAATAATCCCAGTATTGTATAACCGTATATGTACTTTGATCTTAAAAATCCACCAATGCACGTTTTTCAGCCATGTGCACCTGCATATCCAGCTGTTTCATCACATTAATAATGGTCCTATTTCTCAAAGTATGAATCGAATAAATGCACTGGGATCATATCTTTATTTTACTCGAATTGGAAATGATAAAAACAGTCCTGTATCAGGATTGAGTTTGGAGCTGGTAATAAATATAATAAAGTAATTGTTCCTCTGTTCCGTTGAAAAACTCACCCAAGTGTTGTGTCTCTGACTTCCTGATGTTTTGACACATCTGTTCCAGTTGATCGTTAAATTGGTGCTAACGGTTTTGTCGGAGATGTTGCATGAATAATGTGCATGATTTTAAAATTGTTCTTAATTCCTCTGTTTAGGGTGGAGAGATTACTACATTCAATAAGCTGGTTTCATTTCCAAACCTGGTGTACAACGCAGTGGAGAAGGCAAAGGTACAATAAAAACCCTGAAAAACTACATTAAAGCTCTATTTACATTTACCACATTTAGCAGACGCCTTTATCTAGAGTGGTTTTTTAATGATCTGAGCAGTTTAGAGTTAAGGGCCTTGCTCAGGGGCCACAAGTTTAAACTTAGTGGTGCTGGAATTTGAATTTATAACCTTTTAATCCAGGATCTTCACCACTGAGCTACCACTTCTCTTTCTGACAGTTCTCACTCTTTTGTAGGAAATCACTATAGTTTTTAATATTCACATCGTCTTTTTCTTCCAGGCAGAAGATCAGATAAGCTTTCTGGCTGAGGCCACAGAGCAGATCATCGTTCTCTTCGATGCTGCATCAAATGCTGATGGTATTAATTGGGACAGCAGGGCACTGGATGATTTCCTGAACATCCTCAATACCCGGCAACTGATGGAGCTTAAAAAATGTGTAAGTGTTTTTTAAAGCTTTGCTAATATGCTAATAATAATAATGATGATGTAGCCTGTAAATGTGCTGAAGTAATCATAAAACTGTGCAGGGACACTAAATATGCACTATGGCATAATAACGTCTTAAGAAGTGAGTTCCATCAAGGTCACTTTACTGCTTTCTTCTCAAACAGACAGCAACATACGCTGAGAGAACAAGACACTCGAACAGTGAGAGGAAAATCAGAAGACACTTCAAGAGGTTGAAGAAAATGCTGAAAAATGCTGTAAGTTATGTTCATGTTTTATGTGTTAGAAGGTTATGTGCTAGAAAATGTTCAACCCCCAGAGATACCAGGTAGCCATCATGAAGCATAGAGCTGTTATACAGTCAGTAATGCCATGGGGGTTACAATATGGCGGCTATAATGGTAGAAAAAACCTATGAACAACTGCAAGCTAATGTTTGAGGAGCTCACAGAACTCACAGAGGTCAGCCACAGCTTCTGGGTTCCTGTGGTCTGGTTTGAAATGATTAGACAGTGAACCATGGTGAGCTCGTGAGCACCTGAGGTGTCAGTTAACTTGGGGGGAAAAACCTCCATCATCTACTAAAATGGCCAACGCTAGGTTCTCTTTTCAAGCAATATAGATCACAGAGGCGTAAACATGGCGTCATTTGAAAGCTTCTGCAGAGATGTTCAAAGGTTCGATGATGGCATTATAGCCCTGGAGTGCAGTCAGCATTCCAATTTATCCCAAAGCTGCTCAACAGGGTTAAGGTTAAAAAAAAGCAGGAGATCCTCCAATCCAATCCATGTAAAGCAGATCTTCATGGAGCGTAAGAACTTTGTGAACAGGAGTATTGTCATGCTGGAGCAGGTTTGGGTCTCCTAGTTTAAGTGAGGGAGAAGTTTAATGCATCCAAAGACGTCTTATATAATTGTGTGTCTCCAACTTCGTAGTAACAGTTTGGGAATGATGCACTGTGGATGGAAAAGTCCGGTGTCCCAATATTATAATATGTACTGATAAACGTGTATTGAAGAGTCATTCAATATTTTACTCTCGTTGCAGAACTACAGCCCAGATGTTTTGGAGCAAATCAGGAACACGGTGCAGTTTCATCTTATGAGGATGGACATCATCGGTGCGGATGTGAGGCAGAAACTAATGAAGGGGACCAACTAAAAAACAAGTCTATTACTATTTATTTGACCATTTTTTTTACTACTACATTTTGACTACTGGACCAAATATTGTGAACTAAAGGCCGAGTCCCAGTCATGCTTCAAACTCTATTTCAATACAAAACAAAACAAAAAAAAATCATGTATATTTCAAATTTGCATGACAATTTTATTTATTTATTTATTTATGTATTTATTTATGTTTTTATTTATTGACGAAAACAATAAGATAATTGTATATGTATGTTTTTTATATAATTTTTATTATTATTTATGAGCAGATTCCGCAATGTTATTTTTCTAGTGATTTGTTCTGTTGGTCCACTTCACTGAGAGAAAAAAAAGAAATAAAAAATGTCATTTTGATATATGTTTTTTACAACAAATCCAAGCATCTCCTAGTGACTCGTTCTTCTGGTTTTAACGCAACATATAATACGTTATAAAAAAAATAACAGGGTGAATTCTAGGGCCGTTTTGAATTTCCTTTTACAATGAAGTTTTCTTGCAATTAGTAAAACAAACATCCCCCAAAACCTGAGACGTGGTGGAAGAGACTATAGCATGTTCGAAAGAAGTATGGATTACCCTTTGGCCACATGTTTGCTCATGTTCTTTGTCAGTTTTGGGTTTTAGTTTCATCCTCAATTGCGTGTTTAAAAGACTATTTATATAAACATAGATATGAATTGAAAACATTTGAAACGGAAAGCATGTTTAATGAATAAGGTTCTGGCCTGAGACATGTTACATCATTCACTTCTCACAGCATGAAACACTCTTTCAGGATTAGTGTACAGCATGTGCACACTCTTAGCTTTGTGCTACTGAACTGCTAATGCCAGACCTTCAAGGTTTTATGCACGGCTCATTAGGCGCCTAAACAACAACCCATCCACTTCCTCTGCCTCCATTACCACAGACATGATGTGTCTACTACTGCCATCCTCCTACACAACACACACACACACACACACACACACACACACACACACACACACACACACACACACACACACATGGGTTGCTTTTAATAATTTAGGAAAATAATGTTTTTGGCACCACTGGAAAATAAAAACATGAATAATCCGATCAGCATGATGGAACACTGACATACTATTCAATTGTGTGCTTCAGACATTTCTGCAGTTTAAAATAAAATAAAAACATTTGTAGATGTTTTATTAAAAGACAAAAAAGTTTTTGAAACACAAAGGGAGCAGAGTAGATTCAACGCAACAGTGGTATTTCTGCTAATTAAAAACCTTGACCTTGGGGTAAAAAATATTTGCTTGTGCATGGGAGAAACAAAGATTTGACCGCAATTTCACCCCGGATGTCTTGAACCATCCTCCCAAGAATTTGATCTTTTAAAGAGACCCTCAAGGACATCCTCCTGGTATCTTGCACTACACTCTTGACAGTAATATTCTCTCTCTTTGTATGGTGGGTCGCAATTATAGAAACCATCGATACAATACAAAAAAAACGGGTCGCTAGAGCGAGTGGCAGACACAGAACGGAAAAGCCAGGATACTAGAGAAAACTCGAGAAAAGCAGCAGACAAAGAAATAAAACAAAAAAACACAGGACAACAAACAAACACACACATATCCAGATTTAAATGCAAATATCAAGACAGACAAATAACAAGACCAATATCATGCTGACTCCACCCTCAACCAAAATAAAGACAAATATAATGACCCAACAAAAACCAAGGCAAAAGGGGCACTTAAATAGACAACACTAAAAAGGAGCAGGTGGGAAACATTAAACAGTTAGGAGCTAGGGAGTTGGGGATAAGGGCTCAGTGGCGGCATCTAGTGGCCAAATAAAAAACGAACCCAAAAAATGTCCAGACCCTGACAGTTGGAACTAAATAAATACAATTTCATGGAACAAATATTAGAATTTAGGTTGTAATTAAAGGTCAGTGCTTCTGATAGTGTTCAGCAGAGAAGGCTTTGCTCTTAAGAAGGATCTTATCCCTACTGAACACCTAAGGGATGAATGTGAAGGCTGACTGCACCCCAGGTCTTCTCACCCACATCAGTACCTGCCTTTCATAATACACTTGTGACTGATGAACACAAATATCCATAAACACACAACAAAATCTAGTGGAACATCTTCTCAGAAGAGTGGAGGGAATTAGAAGAGCAAATTGGAACCAAACGTGAAATGTGATGCTCAAAAATCACATACTGTACTTATGACCCAATACTTTTGGAGCAATAGTGTATATATATATATATATATATTAATTTATGTGTTAATTTATGTTGCTTCATGTAGCACATCTGCCCCAGCAAGGTCAAACTGCCCTTGAGCAAGGTCAAATGAATGGCTGGTTATTGCAGGTATATTTATTATACCTTTAAAAATCAATGTGTGTGTTTCTATTCTTGAACTGTACTTTATTAGTTTTTTTATCATTGCTAATTTAAGCCCTGGTTCTCCCTCTCATGCTGCTTTCCGGGTTTCCTCACAGGTGCAAAATCATAAATTTAGCTGCTTGACTGCATTTAGTTTTTTTTTTTTTTAGAAGGAACTTATGTTTTTCTGCTCTGTGAACAATTTCCCTTATTACACACTCGTCTACTTTTGAGTTACAAAGTGAATGTGAAAGGACTTTCCCAAGGTGCCTGGATGTTTCTACTCTCTGAAATTCAGATGAACAGCAGCAAGTCTAAACCGAGGGCACAGGGTGGCACTGCCCACCTTTTTTACATGGTAGTTTTATATATTTTTTTGTTGTTGTTTGCAATGACCAAGAACAGCTTCACATTTAAACCATTGTGTTTTTAATCAGATGAAAATATGGCTGTTAATTTACTATTTGTGTAATATTGATGATTAATTTAGATGTTTGTTTGGTGTCGTATGAGGAATTCTGGTGTGACAGAGAAGTATGTGAGGGTGGTGCAGGACATGTATAAGGACAGTGTGACAACAGTGAAGTGTGCAGTAGGAACGACAGACTGGTTCAAGGTGGAGGTTGGACTTGATCAAGGATCGGCTCTGAGCCCTTTCCTGTTTGCAGTGGTAATGGACAGATTGAAGGACGAAGTCAGACAGGAGTCTCCGTGGACTATGATGTTTGAGGATAATATTGTGATTTGTGGTGAGAGTAGGGAGCAGGTGGAGAAGAGCCTGGAGAGGTGGAGGTACACGCTGGAGAGAAGAGGAATGAAAGTCAGTAGGAGTAAGACAGAGTACATGTGTGTGAATGAGAGGGGGGGCAGTGGAGGTGTGCGGTTGCAGGGAGAAGAGGTGGAGAAGGTGGAGGAGTTCAGGTACCTGGGGTCATTATTGCAAGATTGAGATGGTTTGGACATGTGCAGAGGAGGGACATGGGGTATATCGGTAGGAGAATGCTGAGGATGGAGCCACCAGGAAAAGAGATATGCGTTGTTCATGGCACTTGTGCAGTGGCGTTTTTATGACGTCCCACTTGTGTGTGGGTACATGAATTTTTCTATTGGCCCTCCTGACTGGTTTTTGGTCTCCCCTGTGCCACCTCATTAAAAAAATCCTAGAATCGGCCCTGCAGATGGATGTCGCAGTGTTCAGCGGATAACTTTCTCCAACAGTTTCAGTTACCCAAACAGTTAATCCACAATCCACACAAAAAAAAATATAGAGAGTGGGAGCAAAAAGTTAAAGAATGTTTTCTTATTTAATGATTTTCTTTTTAGATTGGTGTGTAACCCATAGAGAAATAAGGGCTACTAATACTGTAGTTTCACTTTTAACCATTGGGGGCACTATAGGACTGAGTTGATTAGAGCCTATAATTACTATTACCAAAATTATTTTATTTCCATTTGCAGTTCTTTCCAGCAGAATTCCAGGAGAAAGCAGAGATACGACATGGTTATTATAATCACGGTACATAGATAATGTATTTACTTATGTTAAATCGAATAATTTAGATAAATTAATAATTATGCAAATTAATTTCCATGTTAAACCTGTGTTAAACAGGGTAGATTTTTAATGTATAACAGCATTTAAAGGGATTAATTTATTACAGAAATATTAATACAAGGAATGAATTTGGTAAAGTGTGAATAGTAACTTTACTTTCTTTTGTATTCTTTTGAAGGTTTTTTTTCCTCTTATTGTTTGTATTATTCTTGTGTGAATATTGTTTACGGTTTATCGCATATATTATTGTTTATCTATTTTGAACTGTTGTTAAGGAGTCAATAAAATTGTCGTAGATGTTAGCGTCTTTTCAGTGCCATAGATGCTGCAGGTGCACATGTATAAAAAAAAACATTGTTTTTTATGAATGTAAAAAAACTACAAAATTTATTAAAGGCAAAATATCACAACACTCAACTATGAACCCACATGGTTCTGTTTGTTTTGTTAACAAATCAGTAAACAAAAAACTAATAAATAAATAAGTCAACATATGAAGAAAAAAATCAATACATTACACATTGCGTTGTTCTGACAATCAATAAATAAATCAATAAATAGTAAATAATGAAATCAATCAATCAATTAATTGATCAATAAATAAATAAATTGATAAATAATCTGGTTGCACTGGGAAACATTGTAAGTCTGTTCCCTTCTTCTTTACTTCTTGCTCTCTAGGAAGGTTTGAAACTTCTCGAGTCCATCCTGCAGCTGAGTTCTCACCATCTCCCAGCCGCACGAGCTGAACTTCTGTAGACCAGAAACACGATGCATGTTAAGTTAAACAGCAGAATGACTCTTCCATGCAAAGGCTTTGAATGACTGATTGTGAGACTGTTTTCTTCTCTGGGCACTGACCTTCTCTTTCAGTCGCTTCTCCAACCTTTCAAAATAAGGCCTCAGTATAGCAGAGCTGCTGTCCATCACTGTCTGGACCTCTTCCTCTACCTGCAGACAGTCCACACACAAGGACCGGATTATTCACTGATTTATACAGGGGCGTGTTTTCTGATACACTTCCCATGCAGGGTAAGACCCCGATACAGATTTGGAAATTTCTCACTCACACATTCTTGCAGGTTTTTCACTTGTCTGTGTATGATGTTCTTGAAGAGTCCAAGTTGATCTTGGTTCCATGTGACTGAGGTTTGTTTGTTTCTGAAGATTTTGTTCACTCCTTTTAGAGTTTCAAGAGCGACCAAGGCCACGTCTTCAGTCTGCAAGTAGAAAAACAATTCACTGATTATTTCACGGTTACTTTTCATACAAAAAATAAAAGCTGCTCTTGATGACGATAATGATGATGTTTTCCCCACTGAATTCACTTCAGATGAGCGAACAGACATGTATATTAAAAGCTCATGGCAAGAAGTTACTGTCAGGCCCAATGCTAAACTCATAAAAGCCACATAAATAAATAATTAAATAAACTCATTTCCTTTACTGTGAAACTAATAACTTATTTTAAATGTCTCCATTCTGTTATGATCTCTAAATGTAGCAGCTCATTCATGCGTTTTTCTATTTATTGCCTTGGTCTTTGATTCGCTTCATAAAAACCTCCACAACAACATAACAGCTGGAAACTAATAAATAAAACGAGCGAATATTGAAACGGTCTCACACATTAATAATATTAAAATAAATGAATACATGGAAATAAATTAAATAATTATCTGAAATAACAATGTTATTTACAATAAAAGATTAAAATATGCACTATACTGCCAAAAGTATTGGGACACCTGATCTTTCCTGCAAGATATGGGTTTTTTTCCAAACAAATCTGGAGGCACTCAATTGTACTTTAGGTAAAGATAAAATTTTGCATTTACTTGAACTTGCAAACCCAAAACCTGCTCCAGCATGGTTATGCCCATGTGCACAAAGTGAGCTCCTCGAAGATCTGGTTTAGATGCTTTGGAGAGGAAGATCTCCCGCTATAGAGCTCTGATCTCATCCCTACTGAACACCTTTGGGATAAATGTGAATGCTGACTGCACCACAGGTCTCCTCACCTTCATCACTACCTGCCTTTACTAATACACTTGTGACTAATCACAAATATCCATAAACACACTCCAAAAATCGAGTGGAACATCTTCTCAGAAGAGTGGAGGGAATTAGAAGAGCAAACTGAGACTAAATGTGGAATCTAATGCATAAAAATCACATACCATAATTACGATTAGGTGTCCCAATACTTTTGGTAATAAAGTGAATGTACAGACAGTTTTTATTATAACATCTGGATTTTTCACAATAAACAATTCTGCACAAACCTGAGATTTATTGAACACGTCACTGGGAAAGATGTTGCTCTCTAACTGTAAACACTCCAATGGCATCCGATCGCCCTGTAAACCCACACACACACACACACACACACACACACACACACACACACACACACACACCACCGCTGAGTAATTTATCAATGACCCAAGATTTTCTGTGCTATTGCTAATAATGATTTGTATTATCCACGAGGCAGATGTTACTCACCATGTTCTTGAGCAGTCCAATACACTCCCCGTTCAGTCTTCTAAGTCTGAAGTGTGTCCAACTGCAGGATGGAAGACTGGCCGCTCCACACACACTTATCAAGGTCATTAACAGCAGCACGACCTTCATCAGCTCCATGATAATTGCTTAGAGATACTCAGGTTCAACCTTCACAAACAGACAGAATGAAAACAAATCTGCGAATGAACACCAGCATGAGTCCTGGAGTATTTTATCTAATACAGGTTGGTGGGGTGTGGGTGTTCTGTATGCGTTTCGAAAATAATTCATTGTCCCGCAAAACGGATTCTTTTTTTTTTATTTTATTTTTAAACGGTGCAAAATTTTTACAGTCACGTGTTACTTTTCTGTTTCGCTTCTGGAATCTGACGTTTGGCACTTCAATAATCTCACATTGTTTTCGCGGGACATCAGAAGTCCAGTCTAAAACACCAGCAACTCAAAAATAATACCAATTAAAAACAATTTCTAAAATACATTACCGGTGAAATAGAAATAGTGTGTGTGTGTGTGTGTGTGTGTGTGTGTGTGTGTGTGTGTGTGTGTGTGTGTGTGTGATTTCGCAATAATAAAAACGTCACCCGTCATTTCAGGGTAATAATCATTATAAAATGAAAGGGGGGCAATAAAATAATAAGTGATTTAACGGTTTACCAAATGATATAATATTAATTGATGATTGCATACAAGCAAGAAAATCTTTAAAAATGTGTAAACACAGAGAAATGCACCCTGCTCTCAGAGCACGAGACACTAAAAGCTATTGGTCTAGTATCTGCAAATAAAAAAAAAAAAACATTTCGGGCTTTATTTTAGTATGAGTTTCATGTCCAATGCCCCTGTGAACAAATGCAAAATAAATAATTATCTCTATTTCATAAACCACGTAGAGAATTAGAAATAATAATAATAATAATATTAATAATAATAAAAATAATAATAATAAAGGAACAGATTTACATGCGTATTAAACATGTTTCATGGATGTTTCTTTTTTTTTTTTTAAATCATGAAGACCACTTTAGACAGAATTTCTGAAGACTGGAGAGAAGTTAATTCTGGCACAAAAAGAAAATTACCCAGTGTGAACACGAAACATGCACATCACAATAATTCTCGTTTATAATGTTCTATTATCGATAAGGAAAGTTCTGTCCGTTTGTGGTTTCTTGTGTAGTCTATTCATTATTAGGGTTTTTTCCTCCTGCACTTCTTAAAAAGGCAACAGGAACCGCAATTTTGGTACAGAAACAAAAACATCTGACAATTTTACCCAAAATAATGACAATAACGATGATTATATATAAAATAGAATTGCAAATACTACTACTACTACTACTACTACTAATAATAATAATAATAATAATAATAATAATAATAATAATAATATGCATGACGTCAAGACAATAGAGCAGAATCCAAATTCATGATGGATGTAAATAAAGGTCTAAGTTATCAGCAGCCTGATTCAGAAAGAAAGAAGGAAGAAACGTGCAGAAGATGAAGAGCTGCATGCTATCAATCATCTCATCATGAGGATAATATACTCTCATGAATTTAATGAATAATATCCTATTAATATCACTCAGGTTATGCTGTAACGAGATGAATATTTATAGATGCATACATACTTTTATCTTTTGCACGTTTCCTCCACTAATTTGCTTTATACTTGTTTTAATCCATCATTTTAATTTGGCTTTTCTGATCTCCTTTCTCACCTGACGTCACTTCAGTCCTTCTCTGTTCTCCAACTGGAAAACCTGAAGGTTGAGAAATAATGGAATATTCGGGTTTTATTCCTGATTATAGATTAAATCAGTTTTCGGTTCCTTCGTGATAAATGATAAATATGTTAAATGTTAGTGCATTATATATAAAATATATTTTACAGCACCAACTACACATATTTATACCAAATCAAATCAAATTTTATTTGTCACATACACATGCAGTGAAATGTTTTATACGGCTGAGGGAAAGGGATGGGGAGAAAAAACACACCATGAAAAAAAAAGAAGGCAGATAAATAAAGAGTATCAACTGTATAAAATATAAATTATAGAAATAAATATATGGAAAAAAGTGTATATACAGGATACTTATGACAGTAAATATTTACAACAGTGTGGTTGATGTGATTGTCCTTAAAGTGACAGTGTGCGGTAAGAAATAA
Organism: Silurus asotus; assembly: GCA_024362625.1. Taxonomy (NCBI): domain Eukaryota; kingdom Metazoa; phylum Chordata; class Actinopteri; order Siluriformes; family Siluridae; genus Silurus; species Silurus asotus. Next base: position 886,639 of record MU592027.1, on the reverse strand, counting down.
TAATAATAATAAAATAAAAATAAATAATAATATTATTAAATAAATAAATAAAAATAAATCAATAATAATAATAATAACAATAATAATTAGTTTAATTATTATAGTATTTTTTGTAGTAGTAATTATTCATAATTAATTCTAATTATTCATAATTTAATTCTTTGTTTTTTTGTTTTTTTGTAATGAACTGCTAGAACACACCGCATTATTAAAGCAACAGGACTCATGAGTGTCAGTAAACCCCTACACATGTTCACCAGCTTTCATGCGTACAGTGTGGGGGAAAAAACAGACTTTTTTGGAGCATCACAAATCTGAATAATCTGTGTAATCATTTATTTCACTCTGTAGGAAATATTACAGGTTTTTATTTAAAGCCCACCACAGAAACCATCACTGAGTTGATCTCGCTCTTATGTGACAAACTGCAGGTGCAGTGTTAAGGAAAGATCGTAGTCAGTGGTTTCAGTGAAAGGCCTGAATGAATTGCGGCTATTTCAGTTCCCCTTCATTAAATAAACACTGCCCAGATTTATATAAATTTTCCGACATTCATAAAAGTTTCAGGGACTTAACATCTAAAAATGAACATTGTATTGGATAAGAAGATCCATGATGTCATTGGTTGTACTTACACACCTGTTTGTACACCGTAAAATCAGCTTCAAGTGTTCAAGTTAACACTTCTAAAGATCAGATATGTTTCCAATCTATCGTCTGTAGTGTTGAATTTATAGTTTTAAAAGACTTAATAGCGATAAAAAATGAGAAAATGTGGAACGTTATATTCATTTGCAGTATTGTGATGAACGTTTTACACTTAGGGTCACTGACCACCTCTGGAGTTGTTATTCCTGTGGATTACGCATCCAGTGTTACCAAGAAAGTGTTCCCTCAAGCGCAAATTACATTTTTACACTGTTTAATGGTGTGAATGGAGATGATTAGATCTAAAATCAAGAGTCTTCAGACAGATGTAAGAACTCACTTCAAATGTAGACAAAGTGGCTACTTTAAAACAAGGAAGATGTGTAAAGTCAACGGTTCAGTAAAATTTGTTGATGCACCAAACACAAAGTGACCCTGGAACGTTCCTCCAAGCTGCCGAGACCAATCACTGACTTGAATGCTGTTCTTCTTTGTACCCATTGAAAGCAGGTGATGCTGTGGGTTTCCTTCAGTGGAGTCGATGTGCTTTGGTGTTTGTTAGTTGCAGCCTAAAGATAAAAATAAATAATCACCGCTCTACAATGGTTTCTCCACATCAGTTATTCACAATATCATGAACTCAGCAGATGTTGACTCTTGGCAGACCACAGGTAATAAAGAAAACACCAAATGTACCTTTTTAAAGATGAGGTGTTTTCCCCCGATTGAGATGCAGACATCTTTCCAGGTTTCTTTTGCAGCGTTGTGGTGATGGAATCAAATGAAGTAAAAGAAGAATAGAAGTAACGTCACTGTTCCATCCTTAAAAAACAAACAGAACCGGCAACATCAGAAAATAATACATGGAGAAGTTTAAACAGCCTGATTCTGAACTCTGACAGTCTAATCTGCATCCTCCGTTTCATCATTCGTTCTTTCTGCACAGTCAATCAGGTCCTGAAGGTCTTGGGAGGAGTGAAGACAGTTTCCTTGCTGAATAAATTTGTGCATGAACGTAGTTAGTCACTTTTTCTAGAAGTCTTTGTCACCAAAGATCAAAACAAATTTCCATGAAGTTTTGTTGACGTCATTTTTTGGAATCATGGGATTTTGACCTCTACGGTTCTCTGATGATAAACTGTGAATGCCCTTTATTTTCAAGTAACCTTGTTCACTTTGAAGGTCACAATAATGTTCCTTAATAACAACATCTTAAATAATACAAAGGTGACCAACTAGCTCATAAATAAATATTAATAAAAAGATTATTTGCACTTACAGACCCATTCTTTGCGTAGGAATCATGAAAATATGGAAAAAGGGCAGCGATTCCCAGGCCATGCATTTCCCTAATATGCATGGCTTTAGATCTTCGTCTTCTTTGTCTTCTTTCGGCTTCTCCCATTAGGGGTCTCCACAGCGGATCATCCTTCTACATACACCGCCACCCCACCCCCCATCCTCTACATTGGCTTCTTTCAACCCAACTACCTGCATGTCTTCCCTCACAACATCCATAAACCTCCTCCTTAGTCTTCCTCTTCTCCTCCTTCCTGGTGGCTCCATCCTCAGCATTCTCCTACTGATATACTATGTCTCCAAAACGTCCTACATGCGCTGTTCCTCTAATTAACTCATTTCTAATCCTGTCCATTGTCATCATTCCCAACAAACATCTCAACATCTTCAGCTCTGCTACCTCCAGCTCCACCTCCTGCTCCTAGAGAGTAAAAGACCCTCAATGCCACTGTCTCTAATCCATACAACATCTCAAGTCTCACCACAGTCCTATAAACTTTCCCTTTCACTCTCACAGATACTCTTCTATCACAAATCACTCCTGCTATCACTCTTCTCCACACACTCCACCCTGCCTGCACTCTTTTCTTCACTTCTCTGACACACCAGACTTCCTCATACAATACCACAACTCCTCTCTCCACCCTGTCGTATGCTTTCTCTAAATCCACAAACACACAATGCAGCTCCTTCTGTCCTTCTCTATACTTCTTCATCAACATTCTCATAGTAAACAATGCATCTGTGATGCTCTTCCTTGGCATGAAACCATACTGTTGCTCACAAATGGTCACCTTTTCTCTCAGCCTGGCTTCCACTACTCTTTCCCATAACTTCATGGTGTGACTGATCAACTTAATTCCCCTGTAGTTACTGCAGGTCTGCACATCTCCCTTATTCTTAAAGATCAGTACCAGCACACTCCTTCTCCATTCCTCAGGCATCTTCTCACCTTCCAAAATCCTGTTAAACGTTCTGGTTAAAAACTCCACGCTTCTACCGGTATGTCATCTGGTCCAACCGACTTTCCACTCTTCATCTTCGTCTAATCGCTGCTCCCACTTCCTCCTTACTAATCCTATCCACTTCCTGCTTCACATCTCCACACCATCCAACCTTCTCTCTCTCTCTCTCTCTCTCTTTCATTTCATTTTTATTCTCTCATCACCATGTCCTGTAAAGTTTTCACACGGGCCTTGATGAAATAACATCATCACCAGTGAAAGACATGAAGTCGTCACCTGCCTCATGTAATATGATTATAGGTTGCACAATCCTGTCATATTGAATGTTTTTAGGTTAAAGACTGCAGTTTAAATCTGTAGAATATAAACATTCAGTGTTTATAATGAATCAGTGATTCAGGCATTGCTTTCCACAGATCTTCTGGTTCTTCGACAACTAGACCTATGTACCTCCTCTTCATCAACAAGTGTGGAGCTTTCAGTTTAGATATTTAGGGACGTGTGCAGAGAATGCTGTTGTTGAAATAAATAAATAAAGTCAGGGTTTACGAAGTATTTTCTGTGCCTTATTTATTAATTATATAAAAAAAATGTGTTTTGTTGAAGTGTCAGAAAACCGTAGACTAAAACTCACTTGATTTGGGTTGAAGATCACAGAACTCTTAGTTTTTCATTCCTTTAGATTTAGAAGATAATAGTTTGTTGCTTTAATTTTGCTGCACTCATTTTGAGTAATTTTCTTTATATTTATGATGTCAGAGATTTTAATTCTTGCTGAAATGAAAACTGTACCCACACTTTACATACACTGGGAAACTAGTGACAATATGTATTAAAAAAAAAATAATTAATAGAAAAACATTAATTGTTCTCTAATTTAAGATTTTTTTTCCTTGTTATATTACATTGTTAATAATAAGAAATCCTAAGAACATTCATGTCTAACTTTAAAAAATGTAAAAAATCTTTTTGTTTTTTAAAAGGTTTAACTAAAACATGAATAGGGTTCATTTTAATTAAACGTTGGGTCTAAGATATGCATTTAACACTTAATTAAAATGTTTAAACATTCCTCCACCAATCCTCTTCCACTCCACAGATTAAAATATTGACATTTGTTAATACTGACTGGTGCTGAAATACAAAGTATCATGATCCTGAAAGCAAAATGTCTATAATGCAGAAAAAAAGACATTTTACTGACATTTCCTTTTCCTTCTGCACCTCTGAGTGAAGGGAATCTGGAGATAAGAGCCTTTACTACACAAACATAGTCAGGAAGGAGGTAAAGAGGAAGAACAAGGAGGAGGTTTATGGATGTGGTGAAGGAAGACATGCAGGTAGTTGGCGTGAAAGAGGCAGATGTAGAGGACAGGGGGGGTGGGGGGTGGGGGGTGGTGTAGATGATCCGCTGTGGCGCTCCCTAGTGGGAGAATTCAATAGTAGAAAAGAAGAAGAAGTGTGTGCTGGGCGATAGTCTCTTCCTGCACTCGTATAATTGTATTCCATTAAGAGCTGATATAATGACATGGCTCATTGTTATCCAACTATGACTGAACATCTTTTGGGAATTTTGGGAATGAGGAGACAGGAGGGAATGGGGCTGGAGCTCTTTGCTCTTGACTGTTTAGACAGAGAACTGATGTAGAATTGACCAAATTTATTATATTAAATATTATCAGAATTTTGTTTCAATTTGGTGGAAAAGTTACTCGAACAAAGACTGGAATCGTTTCACCAAGTTTTACACTGAAAACCAGCAAACAACTAAATTAGCAGGAAGGATCGCATGATTCATCAAAATTAAACTAAATCACAAATTGGCTTAGGGCAATTTTTTTGAATCACAACGGCTAAAAATCACTAATCTAATATAATACTTGTAGAGTGTGTCAGTAAAAAACTCATATTGTTCTAATACTTGTGGTCTGATTTTTAGAGAGTTTTTCACTTCGGTTCTCTTCAGTTGTTGGGAAAATTTAGATCAATTGAACTTCTTTCTCATAAAGCAGTGCGATCATGTGATCAGGTGGACCAGCACTGGCTCTTTCCCATCAACTTCACAAGCTAAGACAAAGCAGTTAGTCAGAAGCACGTCATCACAGAGACCTGATCATTAGAACACACAGAACACGTAGATTCCTTTGATTATATTGTAAATAAACAATACAAAAATAAAATAATGATTTGTGTGAACATGCAACCAGACATAATCAACAGTGCAGTGCAGTTAGGTGTTTGCATTTAGGTGCAGTGAAGACAAGACGTTTTTTTAGAAACACATCCAGACATTACAATAAGGTACGAGACGCGTCTTGAAAGAACTAAACAAGAGACTAAACAGACTTGTGGTCTGCTTTGCGTCCCGCTCTGCGTTTTGCCAGAAAGTTCCGGAAAGTTGCAACAACGACCAATCATCGTCCTGATGCTACGCCTAACAGCGGACACAGCAACCAATCAAGCGTGAGACAAAAGTTTGGAGGGAGTTTTTTCATTACACATGCGCAGTGGAAAAAAACTGCCAACTTACACGGATACTAATGATGACTATTGTAACGTGAACGTATTTATGTGTTTGCATTTAAGTGCAGTGAAGACAAGACGTTTTTTTAGAAACACATCCAGACATTACAATAAGGTACGAGACGCGTCTTGAAAAAACTAAACAAGAGACTAAACAGACTTGTGGTCTGCTTTGCGTCCCGCTCTGCGGTTGTTGTGTGTTTATGGATATTTGTGTTCAGCCACAAAAGTGTTACTAAAGGCAGGTTCTGATGAAGGTGAGGAGACCTGGGGTGCAGTCAGAGTTCACATACAGCCAAAAGGTGTTCAGTAGAGATGAGATCAGAGCTCTAGTGCAGGAGATCTTCCTCTCCAAAGCATCTAAACCAGTTCTTCAAGGAGCTCACTTTGTGCATAGGGGCATCACCATGCTGGAGCAGGTTTTGGGTTTCCAAGTTCAAGTAAATGCAAAATTGTATTAAAACGCATACACAGACGTCTCGTACAATTGAGTTCTACAACATATAGAAACTATTTGACTAAACCTCAGATTTCAAATAACAGCTACATACTACAGAAATGAAGAACATCAAGAACATCCTTATTTAATAAAAGAAAAAAACATGTGGCAGCATCCCTTATATAAAAGACCAACAAAATTACGGGGAAAAAAAACTTTAAACAATAATGGCTCATGAAAAGAAAGATATAAGAATAAAATGTTAGATTATGTGTGATTTCTCAAATTTCAAACATCTCCCTCATACATGTCCATGGTGTTGAGGAATGTCTTTGTTTTTATTTATAATCACATCTGTGTCCCCTCTGCATTCACATGGTCCATTCATCTTGTTGACCTGCTTATTGTTTGCTCTGCTTGTCTACATCCTGATAGGCAGGAAATAATACACCAGAGATCTGGTGGAAAAGCCGCACAATGAAGTGCTGATGGGCAGAAAACAGAGCTCAATGAGAAGAAATAACACCAAAAGTAAAGAGCAGGTTTGAAAATGGAAGAAAAAATAAATAGTGGAGTAAAATACTGATTCCAGAAAAATCTAAGAAGTATTTGTACTTCACTCCTTCCTGCTCTGCTCTTAACAGAGTTTCAGAAACTCTACCGATGAGACTGCGGCACGCGCTTATGCGACTTCTATGCGACTTCATGCGACTTCATGCGACTTCATGCGACTTCTATGCGACTTCATGCGACTTCAAAAGTCTCATTAGTCTGATTGCACTTCATTTTGGCTCTTATGAAGAGCAGGCTGGTTTATCCTCTTCTCCTCCGTTTCCTTTCCTGAACTCACAGCAACAGTTTCACATTCTCCTCTTATTTTTTTTTTAACTCGAGCTCCTACAAAGCAAATCACGTGGGTCCGCGGAACCAGCGCGTGGCTGCTCCGGGGTCTTTAGCAGAACTCATGCTCAGGTAAGACCTTCTGGACCACTAGTGCTTTGGAACGCAAACACTGAATAAATCCGCTGTTAAATGCAAAATCGTCCTTCCTGCACTTATCGAATTGCTCCACTGTAGCGCGCGAGCAGTCGAATAAAATGCTGCCATCCCCAAAAATCGGAACCGAACCACAATATACTCGGTGCACAACAATGAAAGAGAGAGAAAAAAGAAAATTAACAAATATGAAGAGATCCCGGGTGAGGACCCCATTCTGTTAGAGCCCAGTCTGGGGGATTAAAGGCATGGGTGGGTGATGTAGCAGGTGGATGGGAGTGTATTTGGTATTTGAGACGGTGAATGGAAACACAAACACTGGGGTACCGTTAAAAGAGCTAGAGTTTAGGATGGAGCAATGGCAGAATAATAAACCAAACACTCTTTTTTTACCAACACTAAATCACCTACAATCAAACCCAAAAGAACAACAGAACACTTCCCTCATCAAAAACAGGGAAGAAACCCACACCCAATAGATATAACAGCCAAAAACAATTAAAACACTCATATAATAAAAACTAATTTAATACAGAGAAAATTCACAATAAGTTCATTAAGTTCAGTCTGTTATTTTTTCATCTAATTTCTCTGCACAATATACTGCTATATTTGTGCTAATTTGGTCTCTGCTCCTTACCTGCACTCTGTATGTGACAGAGTGTAATGTGTTTATTGTTATTTGCACTGACTGCATATCACTGCTCTGTAATTGCACTCTGCACAATGATAACGTGTAATGCCATGACATAGGAGAACCCAGGAACGAAGTTCTATTAAAAATAAAACAATCGAAAGTGTTTCGTGCAGCAATTAAACCAATTTTTGGTTCCCTAAATAGTTCTTCAATGAAAAGGTTTTTGAAAGACGAGTGCGTGTTCTCTTTGTTTCTATGCAACCATTTGATAATGTAACAGTGTGGAGATTTACCAAACAGATCTATACACTTCCAGATGTTTTTGTTTTCTCTAAAAAATCCCTCTGAACATGAACAACAGCTTTACGCACTTGAGGCATCCGGACATACTGTGCCAAAGTTATGCCAATTTGGAGATTTCTTTCTTTTTTGTGATCCAGTTCATCTCAGAGCAGGTCAGTAGGATTGAGGTGCGGTGACTGGGCAGGTCGTTCCCTGATAGACATCACTCCAGACGTCTGTTTACTCTCTTACAGAGCTCATATTTACGCTTCTGCTCATTGACTTGTTGTGTGATGAAGTCGGTTCAAATGAGCTGCAGTCCAGACGGAACTGCATGGTGTTGGAATTGTAGCCATGTGGTGAGTTAGCATGTTCTCCAAGTTAAAACCAGAAGTTTGTGAATTGGAACGTTACACAGCTACATGTATTTTACTCAAAACGTATTGTTTTTGCCTCCGACTGTGAAATGAATACTAATAAAGCTGGTTTTGCATTTGAAAAACTTTATCTTTTTAATATAAATACAACTTTTCTGTATCAAAATACAATCTTTAACATAAAATAAATAAATAAATACATTAAATTAAAAAGTCCTGATCCTCATATTAATTATAAAAGGACTTTTAAATATCAGACAGCCGATCTAGTCGCTCAGCCCTTGGTGGAAATGAGAACACCGTCCAAGTCTTTATTCAGAATGAACTGTAGAGTGATGAGGACCTCCTTTCGGACGATTTCCCAACCACAAACCTGGAAATCCTGAAGAGAAAACAACAACGCAGTGCTGTTTAGATGAGTTTGTTCAAATGGCACAAGATGTTTATATCACGGGTTAATAACAGGTTATAATTATACCTTTTCTTTCAAAACGGTTGAGATTTTGTCGAAATACTCTTTGAGGGCCTTTTCACGCTGGAGAAAGTTTTCCTGTGAGTCTAGAACTTTGTTCATGATCTAATATTCAGGGGGAAAAAAAACACATTTCAAATTTCAAACATTTCAGCATTCACACACCTTCTGAACTTTTTCTTTTTTATAACTTTTCGTCTTACACATTGGTTCTCCTCAATCTGGCGGTCAATAATGTTCTCAAAGACCTCAAGGTTTTTCCAGTGTTCAGGAGTTCCTTCTTCATTAAACAAGGAGGAGATGTGGGTCAAAGTTAAGTAGATAGTCTTTTCCAGGGCAATGACCTGTTTGGTAGAAGAAGAAAAAAAAAACAACAGTAATGATATAACAAGAAGATTATATGTACGGAGTAATTGTGGCTTGCAGGGTTGCTCCAGCAGCAGGGTTATGAAGAAAATACTGGAGACTAAAGTTGAGGTCAGATAGATAGAGTAATAGATACATAATGAAAAAATTATTCAATTCAAATTCAAATTATTATTCAACCTTATTCAACCACGATTGCCATATAAGCATGAAATCTACAGTGGCTTTAAACATTGAATTTGTAGATTCTAGATTTCAGATATTACCCACAATGCAATTTACCTCCAAACAATAAAAGTCAAAGAGAACCCCTTATTTAACCTGAAAATGTTCTACTTGTTAAACACAGCATCAGAAATAAACAGAGAAGAACTTCATATCTTTTAAAGACTTACTATATATGTTCAGTCAACATGCTTGTTAACACTGACTACTTTTCAGGGTTTCGGGAGGAACGAATGCATGTTCATCACAATCATCTAGAGGCGAAAACGGCCTCCTGTTAAACTGCAAATGACCACTTAAATGGGCCCAATACCGGGCCCAATACCGACTAGTGCTGGGGCTTGAACCCACAACCTTTCAATCAGTAACCCAGAGTCTTAACCAGTAAGATTCCACTCCCCATTAGATTAAGTCTTTAGTCCTACACTGTTTAGATCTCTAAAATGTTTGTCAATTAGCGTCCATGCTAATACCGCCATCGATCCAATCTCCTTGTTGGAGTCTTTGCTGTAAGTCAATTATGTCCCCTTTTGTTTCCTACTTCCCCACTGAGAAGAAAATCCTGGCTGTTCCCATTCATGATCCAGATCACTTAACTTTTAGCCTCCCGTTAAATGCTACAGAAAATGTCACAACAAACCTGCACAACCTGAGGTATTTTTTTTTTTTTTTACTTAATGGAATTAATATTCACCTGTTCAGACGTGTTAAACAGGAACGCTGTCTCGGGAAACGGGACAGGAACAGTGCCTTCAAGGCAGTGCAAAGGCAATCTGTCTCCCTAATACAAAACAAAAAGCAAACGTCATGCTCACTGATGGGAATCTCGTTATCCTCATGTACATTGTGTGCATCAGATGAATGTGCAGCTCACCATTTTGTCCAGATAATTGTAGCTCTCTTCTATAAGTCTCCTCTGAAGCCTGCAGGGTGTAGGCATGGAGCTAACCTGCATGGTGCAGATGATCAAGGTGCACAGCCAGGTGAAAGCACGAAGATCTGCCATCTTTCAGATTCTCACTGAGAATAAATAAAGCTGAGACAGAGAGATAGAGAGCAGCTCTCGATAAGATTTTACTAGTTTTTGTGAGTCATTTATCATGAGCAATACTTTACAACAAAAGATAAACAAATGACAGGAGACACAAGTTGCTCTTATCAGATACACCAATAATGGAAATCATTAATAATAATAAAAAAAAAAATCGCATCATATTAGAGAAAAAATTGGACCACCAATGTTTAATTGTAGTCACTAAAACAATATTTTCAGCAGCACAAAATCTAGTTACGACATAAGTAGTATTATTACTAAAGGAGTTATAATAAGTATGCATTCACACCTCTTTTTCTTACCTTAATGATAAATCAGGACTCTTTTCTCGGCTTGCTGAGAGCTTAGTGTTTTGAAGAGCCATTTGTGAGCTTAAATACTCGTTCAAAGTGAAAACGGCTGAGAACCAATATTTTTAATTCGTTTGAAAGTTGTTGTGTAATGTTGGGAGAGAAGAGCCGGATACAGCAATTTCCTTTTCTTTTCAAATCGTCCTGCAAGAAGACTTTCCCCTGAGTCTGACTCGTCAGAGAAAACAATACTTAAGATATCAGTGGAGGAGAGAGTGAGAGAACGTATTCATCAACAGTAATAAAATGCTGGATTTGTCTGGACATTGGCGCAGTATATATATATATATATTTTTTTATTATTATTTATTTATATAAATAAGACGCGCTTACAATTAAAAGAAAAATGTTTTGAAATAAAATAAAATAAAAACGCAGAAACCTCAGCGCAATGATTTATTATTTACAAATATATATATGCTCATATATACTCACTCATTATTTACAAATATATATATATATTTGTAAATAATAAATCATTGCACTGAGGTTTCTGCGTCTAACATTTTTATATTGGTTCGAACAATAAACTCATCCACTATGCGACATTAAAACTAACAAACGTAATCATGCAAATTTAGTAATTAAATGTAGCGCGGGTAAATTCACCCAAAATAGTCGCATTTCCCGTTCTTCTTTCACTGAAAACCACACAAATGTCTTTTTTTGTTTGTGCATGAATTAAAGGGCGCTTCCTTTTTTTATACTTAAAATAAAACTAAGGTATATAATATAATGTATTGATATTTTTAGTGCCACTGAACTAAATTTCTGTTTTAAATTTAAATCTATTGATTTGGCAAACACTTGTATTAAAACACAGCTAGCGGTTAAGATGAATTGGGCGGAAAAGAGGTTTAGAAACTCGTATCAAAACTCTCAGAAACCCAAGTTCTTCTAAAACAACACAAAACAAACAGTAACATTTACATTATTTGGCAGACCCCCTTCTCCAGAGAGGCTTACAAAGATCTCGACTGATTGGTTGTGGGTTAAGAGCCGATAGCTTTAGGGCCCAGCATTGTTCATGCATCTCAAGAAGTCAAGAAGCTTTTATTGTCATTTCAGCCCATAGCAGACGCAGTACACAGTGACAATGAGACGATGTTCCTCCAGAACCCCTGCTGCTACATTAAACAACATAGAGCTACATAAAGCTACATAACAGAACACAGAGCTCAGGACTAAAGTAAGTGTCCTCACCACGTAAAGTGCAAATACACAAAACTGCTGCCAATGAACCTACTGTATATGATACAGTACAGTGTGCGAAAGGGGACAGGATACAGGAGTGTACTTTAAATAAACACAAAATCTAAACACAAAAGGTTGTGTAGAACAGCACCAGCAGCAGACAAACAGTGCAAAAAAACAGCATGTAAACAATAAACAATGTAATAATAAATTAATATAATATGGTGGAACTGAAGACTGTGTGTGTGTGTGTGTGTGTGTGTGTGTGTGTGTGTGTGTGTGTGTGTGTGTGTGTGAGAGAGAGTTCAGTTCAGTTCTGTGTGTTGAGGAGTCTGATGGCTTGATGGAAAAAACTGTTGTACAGTCTGGATGTGAAGCCCGAATGCTTTGGAACCTCTTTCCAGATGGCAGGAGAGTGAAAAGTGTGTGTGAGGTGTGTGTGAGTGGTGTATGTAAGAGGTGTGGGTGTGTGGTCGTCCACAATGCTGTTGTCTTTGCAGATGCAGTGTGTGGTGGAAATGTCCGTGATAGAGAGGAGAGAGACTCCGATGATCTTCTTAGTCGTCCTCAAGATTCTCTGTAGGGTCTTACAATCCGAGACGGTGCAGTTCCCAAACCAGGCAGTGATGCAGCTGCTCAGGATGCTTTGTAGAACATGGTTAGGATGGGGGAGGGGCATGGGCTTTCCTCAGCTTTCTCAGAAAGAGCACAGAGCGCTCTCCTTAAGTCAACAACCATCTCTTTAGTTTTGTTGACACTCAGAGACGGGTTGTTGCTCTACACCAGGCTGTGGGTTGTTGCTCTACACCAGGTTGTGGGTTGTTGCACCTCCTCTCTGTATGCTGACTCGTCGTTCTTGCTGAAGAGTCCCACCACTGGCATGTCATTGGGGAACTTGAAGATGTGGTCCAAGCTGTGCATCGCTACACAGTGGTGGGTCGGACTGACTGAGGTCTCCCAGTCAGGATTTAGGATTTGAACTCAAGACCTTTCAGCCAGAAGTCTTCCATCGCAAAAACTACACCACAACCTTCTTGTGGTGTTATAATCAAGTGGGAAAATGAGCTTCACAGTGAACACCAGTTCTGTCAGTTCACTCTGAGATGGAGGAGTAATCTAGAGCCCTAAACATTGAGTACCAACTGCTTTTGCAGTATGGAGTGGTGCCAAGTCATTGAGGTTCATTTAAGTTCATAAGACTTCACATGACCATATAATTTTGAGTCACTAATTAATCTTCAGGTCTTCGTGTTTTTTTTAAGAGCAACGACAGGAGAGCGCCAACGCCCATACCTGCACTAAAAAAACAGTGTTCACAAAGGAGAAAAAATCACATGTGAGTAACTCTGTGGCTGACTCACCTAATTTCAGTTTAGCCTTCTGGGGTAATGGCTAATGCTACTTTAAATCAAGACGTTTCCAAAAGTAGCATGAGATCTGGTTAAGTGCTCTTAATCATCAATGCTAATCATCAAGTATTTAGTTAATCATTGGACTCATTGATGCCTGAATGAATGACAAAAATGCTGTCTGGGGAAAATTAATAGATGACAAATCCGAGCGTTCCTGTCTGGACCAATGAAGACTGCATGATCACGTGTTTAATCTGACACTGACATCAGCCTGATGAAGAGATTTGGCAGTAATTTAATTTCCCCGTGAGCTCAAGTTTGTAGGCCACCACTCACAGTGTGTGTGTGTGTGTGTGCACCATCATCAATTTTTAATCACACACTTGTATGAGCATGTAAATGTGAATGAAATAAATAATATTAAAATCGGGCTTTGTGTATGCGTGTAAAAGAAAATCACGTCCAGTTAATCACAGTTATAAAGCATTATTAATAAAACACTGTCATTGTCAAACATCAGCGTGTACAGAAATCCAGATGTAGATTTCACCCCCTAAAGACCAGAGGTGACATTGTGGAGGAAAAGCTATGAAGAAGAATCTTTAGGAAAACCAGTTTTCTTCTGGGTGATGTTGGAGAGAGTGTTTAAATATGACTTCCTTATGAATGAAGTAGAGAATGAAGTGGTTGAACAGGAGTAACGGATATTGCAGATAGAGAAGACAGAGACCGATAGAGAAACCTAAACCCATGTTCTTTAAAATTAAGATGCCAGGAACAACCAATAAGGGGTTTTTTAGAGCAATGCCGTAGAAGAACCAATTTTCAGTTTCTCAAAGAACCTTTTCAGTAACTTTTTTTTTATTTTATTTTTTGGTTCCTTATTGCTATAAACTACTTTTTTTTTGGGTACTACAAAAACTCCATGATCCAGTTCATGCTTAAAATGTAGAACTTAAATATAATTCACATTTGCAACAATTGGCAGAATCAATTGACATCGCAAATGAAATATTTTGTGCTGACGATATTACAAATTCACCGAATCCAACAGAATCTGTCCAGTCATGACATCATTACTCATTCACAAAAATACTTCAGAATCAGACCACGGAATCTACAGTCGTTTGCATACCGAGGGAAATAAAACTGGAGTGAAATGTGAAACATAGTAAAAGTGATGTAAAATAAAAGAGAGAATCGCAAAGAGAATGAAAATTGGGAAGTGAAAATCGATTTCAGAGATAATGTTCCAGTCTGAGTGGTAGAGCCGAGAGCTACAACACACACACACACACACACACACACACACACACACACACACACACACACACACACACCTGGGACTCTTCCAGCTCTCAATGCCTGCTGGATAAAAAATGAAAGACATACACACTCACTAATTTATCATCTAATTATACTTGACTCACTGCCTGTATACACATAAGATTTATTATTATAGTTTATTAAAACACACACACACACACACACACACACACACACACACACACACACACACACACACACACACACACTCATAGTTCTTCATTTTGTAAGGAATGTTTGGAGAAATGCATTCAATCAACCAACGTGTCGTATTTCTAGTACAGAAGCCGAACACCACAATCCACTGACTGAAAATCTCCCACAAAACACCAAGGGGTTAACCTCAAAAACACACACCTCAGTGAGAGAATAAATCCCAGTTCTCTTTAGAAGATTAGACATGTTTACACCACAGGACTGCTGAATTCTGTCTCCTGGTTGGACAGAAGGTGGTGAGACTAACGCTGCTGGAGAACAGCTTTAGAAGTCGAGAAGATTTCCAGGTGTAAGTTCCACATCATTCAGTGTAACAATAAATGGATAAAAAGCACTTCATGTTGTTTAGTACTAAATTAATAAGCTGCAGATACTGACATGGTGCTCTGGTACAAATAAACCATCACAATCTTAAGGCTGATGAAGTTCTTTGTCAAGTTGTATGAGATACACTATATTTCCAAAAGTATTGGGACACCTGATCTTTCCTGCTAGATGTGTTTCTTTTCCAAACTGTTACCACAAATCTGAAGGAACTCAATTGTACAGGACGTCTGTAGATGCACTCTAATAACATTTTGCATTTACTTGAACTTGGAAACCCAAAACCTGCTCCAGCATGGCGATGCCCCTGTGCACAAAGTGAGCTCCTTAAAGATCTGGTTTAGATGCTTTGGAGAATAAGATCTCCTGCTATAGAGCTCTGATCTCATCTCTACTGAACACCTTTGGGATGAATGTGAACGCTGACTGCATCTCAGGTCTCCTCACCTACATCAGTACATGCTTTTTATAACACCCTTGTGTCTGATGAACACAAATATCCATAAACACACTCCAACATCTAGTGGAACATCTTCCCAGAAGACTGGAGGGAATTAGCAGAGTAAATTGGGACTAAATGTAGAGGGCCTCTGATAAAGATGTATCAAATGTATGGTTCTAAAATCATCCATAGGTTCTTCTATGGCATCTTTGTTTGTAGAGAAGTGGGGATGGAGGGATGGATGGATGGATGGATGGATGGATGGATGGATGGATGGATGGATGGATGGATGGAAAAATTAAACATTTGCAGAAACCTTTTTTGGTACCTTTTGGTGTCGCTGTGAGAACCCCTTCCTGGTTCCCTCTGGTACCTTTATGTGGATGACTTTCCCATTACAGCAAACAGCAGGTGTTTTTATTCCTATAACTACACATTTATATAGGAAGAGCAGCTTCATGTACCTTATATGGGATTAAGACAAAGAAAAAACAACAATAAACGTGAATGTGTTTAATATGTAAATATATTTAAATTTCTCACGAATAAACATTCGAACACAAAGCAGGTCCTACGTGTGGTTTTCAAACAAGAAAAACCATTAAAGCAGAATAAACTGGATGCATAATAAAGAAAAAGGGGCGTGTGAGAACACTGGTGTTTGTTGTAATGATGTACAACACATTTAAAACATGAATCTTCTCATCATTCTGTTTATTTATTTAAAGGTGTCGATTATAAAAAAAAAACATTTTATGCAAATGGAATAGTAAAACACGGAGAAGAACGAGAAGCTCGTAGATGTGTTTTATTACCGGCAAAATGAAACCCTTAAAAAAAGGTTCCATGCTGTAGTTTGTTTAGTTTCTCTTTTAGTGGTTTAACACTACGGTTGGTCAATAAAATGAGGATTTAACTTTAAACACAAGTGAAAGTTAATGAGAGCCGTCCCATGTGCAGTTCCATGGTAGATCTTCTTCCTCTGCTTCAGCAGCCGCAAACTCGTTCCATGGAATGTCATTTACCTGCGGGAAGCGGTGGGGGGAGGGTGGGGAATGGGGGGATGGGGGCAGTAGTAAGTATATAATAACAGGTCATTTATTTACACTGTTCTTATTTGATCTCATTTATCAATACGCTTTTTATCATTTTAATACTTTTGTCTTCAGTCTTTGGCAAAATTCTATTTAAAGAGTCACAGCAATGAAACACTTTCAAATAAAAATTACAATTGGAAAAAAAACAGTCAGAGAGAGAGAGAGAGAGAGAGATAAAGAGATAGAGAAAGAGCGAGAGAGATAGAGAGAGATAGAGATAGAGAGATAGAGTAAGAGAGAGAGGGATAGAGATAGAGAGCGAGAGCGAGAGAGAGAGCGATAAAGAGAAAGAGAAATAAAGAGAAAGAGAGACAAAGAAATAGAGAAAGAGAGAGAGAGATAGAGATAGATAGAGTAAGAGAGAGAGGGATAGAGATAGAGAGCGAGAGCGAGAGAGAGAGAGATAAAGAGAGAGAGAGAGATAAAGAGATAGAGAAAGATAGAGAGAGACAGAGATAGAGTAAGAGAAAGAGGGATAGAGATAGAGAGAGAGCGACAGAGAGAGAGAGAGAGATAGAGAGAGTGATAGAGAGATAAAGATATATATATATATATATAGAGAGAGAGAGAGAGAGAGAGAGAGAGAGAGAGATAGAGTAAGAGAGAGAGGGATAGAGATAAAGAGAGAGAGATAGAGAGAGAGAGAGAGAGCGAGAGAGAGAGATAGAGAGAGAAGGAGAGAGACACAAAGGTAGAGATATAGAGAGAGAGAGATAGAGAGATAGAGAGAGAGAGCGAGATAGAGAGCGAGAGAGAGAGATAGAGAGAGAAGGAGAGAGACACAAAAGTAGAGATATAGAGAGAAAGAGAGAGAGTGAGAGAGAGAGAGAGAGAGACAGAGAGAGAGAGAGAGACACAGGTGAGACGTGTGAGTAATATCAGTGACGTTTGTAATGGTTTATAGGTTAAAATAAAAAGGTGTAAGTCGCTGCACTTATGCACGTTGGACGTTTATAGAGCTGTTATAGCAGCTATAAACAGTCTTTCCTTTAACGCATCTCTTTTCCCTGTGCAGCTGAATTCAACTAAACAAAGTTATAAACCAGTTCTAACATTTCTTCTGAAGGTTACGAAGCGCTGACACTGGAGACTCCTTCCATAAAGGTACATTTTGACGGTACAATGACTTCTGTCAAAATCTGCTGATCTAAAAATATCTGTCCTCTCCTTCAAATTAGAGAAAGTGGAATAAAAGGAGCCAGACGCTGCTTTATTGATAAATAAACGAATTAAAAGAAGAGAAATGGAATGAGCCGCAGGACCTCGTTGCGCAAGAGCTTTTAATAAGAACATCCTTCACTTGAGATGCAAAAGAGTAAAAAAAACGAGAAGCGGTTTAGAAAAGAAAAAAAAACCTTTCAAACGGAAGTAGCGCCTCACTGCAGTGGAAAATAAAACCACATGAGAGATGAACAGGCTGTGAGGAGACTAAACACTACAGTAAACAAACACCAAGAGACTCATACAGTCAAAATAAACCTTAGATAGACGCAACATCTCCTCTACTCTTTTTAAAGCTCCTCAGTGTAGAACACATCAGTCTCCACACTACGTCTCCAACTGATCAGCAAACTACATTCAAGACTGTAGAATCCGTGGTTGGGAATCAGGAGCTTGTGCATCAGAAGAGATTTTATTCTAGACTTTTAATCTTTCAGAATAAAATCCAGCTTAATTAAATATCATATCTGCTCTATGAGGTTACCAGGATTTTTTTTTTTTTAAACAGAGCACGACTTTCCAGGAAAAGTGTTTTGCTGTATTTTCGCTTGTCCATGTACATTTTCTAACAAACTCAAACTCTCACACACACACACACACACACACAGACACACACACACACACACACACACACACACACACACACACACACACACCTGAAGGATTCCCTCGACGTTCTCATCGGACAAAATTTCCTCTTGATCTGTTCTGTGTTCCACGGCTACTTTTCCATTCCCTGGGGAGCAGAAATCAAAACCCAAAATGATAAATAATAAAATGATACACATCGAGATGCAGAAATGATACACACATCTATCTATCTATCTATCCATCCATCCATCCATCCATCCATCCATCCATCTAATATTGACAGTACTTTTTCCTTTTTTTTTTTTTTAAACCATTTTTAATAAATGCTTGCTGGGTTAAATACAAAAATAAAATATATAAAAATATAATTGAATAAATAAAATTAATGCGACACACTTTTTTATTATATTGATTGAATTTAAATATTTAATTAAATTGACACAAATAAAATTGATTAAATAAAATTAAATAAATGAAAAAATTTGATTTAATAGTTTGCATCTGTTAGACTCTGTTTGAGTAACACAGATTGTATAGAAGTGTGTGTGTGTGTGTGTGTGTGTGTGTGTGTGTGTGTGTGTATAGAAGTGTGTGTGTGTTATATTTAATAAGATATGAGCTCCTTAACTGTTCTACTTATTTCAGCACACATTCACAAATGTCCTCATTCCTTTCATCCTTCATTCATTCGCTCACTCTGGTATCGTACACGTGCACCGAACCAAAAGCCTTAAACCGAAGAAGTTTAAATACATGTACCGTTAAACCCCTAAAATATGACTGAAAGCACACAATTCCTAACCCTCGCCGTATTAAATATAGAATATAAAGCTTGAATTGATGATCAGAACAACCTACCAAGAACTATTAATAACACTTTCTCAAAGGCTGCAACAACTGCTTTATCTTTAGCCCATTTCATAAGCGTACGTCTTTTCCACAGCTTTTCCTCTGGACCTGAAGGAAAATTCATGAATTATTATTCATATATACAAATATATACATATACACACATATATACATATACATACATATATATACATATACACACATATACACACATATACATACACACACACACTATATATATATATACATACATACATATACACACATATATACATATACATACATATATATACATATACACACATATACACACATATACATACACACACACACTATATATATATATACATACATACATATACACACATATATACATATACATACATATATATACATATACACACATATACACACATATACATACACACACACACTATATATATATATACATACATACATATACACACATATATACATATACATACATATATATACATATACACACATATACACACATATACATACACACACACACTATATATATATATACATACATACATATACACACATATATACATATACATACATATATATACATATACACACATATACACACATATACATACACACACACACTATATATATATATACATACATACATATACACACATATATACATATACATACATATATATACATATACACACATATACACACATATACATACACACACACACTATATATATATATACATACATACATATACACACATATATACATATACATACATATATATACATATACACACATATACACACATATACATACACACACACACTATATATATATATACATACATACATATACACACATATATACATATACATACATATATATACATATACACACATATACACACATATACATACACACACACACTATATATATATATACATACATACATATACACACATATATACATATACATACATATATATACATATACACACATATACACACATATACATACACACACACACTATATATATATATACATACATACATATACACACATATATACATATACATACATATATATACATATACACACATATACACACATATACATACACACACACACTATATATATATATACATACATACATATACACACATATATACATATACATACATATATATACATATACACACATATACACACATATACATACACACACACACTATATATATATATACATACATACATATACACACATATATACATATACATACATATATATACATATACACACATATACACACATATACATACACACACACACTATATATATATATACATACATACATATACACACATATATACATATACATACATATATATACATATACACACATATACACACATATACATACACACACACACTATATATATATATACATACATACATATACACACATATATACATATACATACATATATATACATATACACACATATACACACATATACATACACACACACACTATATATATATATACATACATACATATACACACATATATACATATACATACATATATATACATATACACACATATACACACATATACATACACACACACACTATATATATATATACATACATACATATACACACATATATACATATACATACATATATATACATATACACACATATACACACATATACATACACACACACACTATATATATATATACATACATACATATACACACATATATACATATACATACATATATATACATATACACACATATACACACATATACATACACACACACACTATATATATATATACATACATACATATACACACATATATACATATACATACATATATATACATATACACACATATACACACATATACATACACACACACACTATATATATATATACATACATACATATACACACATATATACATATACATACATATATATACATATACACACATATACACACATATACATACACACACACACTATATATATATATACATACATACATATACACACATATATACATATACATACATATATATACATATACACACATATACACACATATACATACACACACACACTATATATATATATACATACATACATATACACACATATATACATATACATACATATATATACATATACACACATATACACACATATACATACACACACACACTATATATATATATACATACATACATATACACACATATATACATATACATACATATATATACATATACACACATATACACACATATACATACACACACACACTATATATATATATACATACATACATATACACACATATATACATATACATACATATATATACATATACACACATATACACACATATACATACACACACACACTATATATATATATACATACATACATATACACACATATATACATATACATACATATATATACATATACACACATATACACACATATACATACACACACACACTATATATATATATACATACATACATATACACACATATATACATATACATACATATATATACATATACACACATATACACACATATACATACACACACACACTATATATATATATACATACATACATATACACACATATATACATATACATACATATATATACATATACACACATATACACACATATACATACACACACACACTATATATATATATACATACATACATATACACACATATATACATATACATACATATATATACATATACACACATATACACACATATACATACACACACACACTATATATATATATACATACATACATATACACACATATATACATATACATACATATATATACATATACACACATATACACACATATACATACACACACACACTATATATATATATACATACATACATATACACACATATATACATATACATACATATATATACATATACACACATATACACACATATACATACACACACACACTATATATATATATACATACATACATATACACACATATATACATATACATACATATATATACATATACACACATATACACACATATACATACACACACACACTATATATATATATACATACATACATATACACACATATATACATATACATACATATATATACATATACACACATATACACACATATACATACACACACACACTATATATATATATACATACATACATATACACACATATATACATATACATACATATATATACATATACACACATATACACACATATACATACACACACACACTATATATATATATACATACATACATATACACACATATATACATATACATACATATATATACATATACACACATATACACACATATACATACACACACACACTATATATATATATACATACATACATATACACACATATATACATATACATACATATATATACATATACACACATATACACACATATACATACACACACACACTATATATATATATACATACATACATATACACACATATATACATATACATACATATATATACATATACACACATATACACACATATACATACACACACACACTATATATATATATACATACATACATATACACACATATATACATATACATACATATATATACATATACACACATATACACACATATACATACACACACACACTATATATATATATACATACATACATATACACACATATATACATATACATACATATATATACATATACACACATATACACACATATACATACACACACACACTATATATATATATACATACATACATATACACACATATATACATATACATACATATATATACATATACACACATATACACACATATACATACACACACACACTATATATATATATACATACATACATATACACACATATATACATATACATACATATATATACATATACACACATATACACACATATACATACACACACACACTATATATATATATACATACATACATATACACACATATATACATATACATACATATATATACATATACACACATATACACACATATACATACACACACACACTATATATATATATACATACATACATATACACACATATATACATATACATACATATATATACATATACACACATATACACACATATACATACACACACACACTATATATATATATACATACATACATATACACACATATATACATATACATACATATATATACATATACACACATATACACACATATACATACACACACACACTATATATATATATACATACATACATATACACACATATATACATATACATACATATATATACATATACACACATATACACACATATACATACACACACACACTATATATATATATACATACATACATATACACACATATATACATATACATACATATATATACATAATTGCTTTTAATGTAAATCTTCTTTCACAGGGCAACAAAACAACCAAAAATAATAATAATTTAATTTAATTAAAAAAAATAATAATAATAATAATTCAAGTTCATGCCTTTGTGACAGAATGAATGAGGTTCAGGTGGTGATTGGATTGGTTGATTGACACTCCTGACCACCAATCAGTAGCGAGCAGGCACTATTTAGAGCGGGTTGGTTTGAGCCTGGCATGCGTCACGCCCGGCTCCTCCCCTTTTGCGGTTGCTATAGTGAGTGCAGGTATGTGCTGTTAGTATGTAGCGTTGGCTAATAAGTTTTTCTTTGCTAATTGCACTAATGGCTCATTTGTGTATCCTTAGCCTGTATATTCAGTGTGTGTCCCTGTTGGATGCTGCTTTGGATCTGTTTACTGCTCTCTCTGCAGGTATGAGGAAGTTGTTTAGCTTTAACGCGTGTCAGGTGGCGTGAGTAATGTGCAGTCCTTGAACTTCAGTTTAACAGCAGGTTTATTTGAAGGCTGCGTATCCTGAGCGGTGAATTGATTCTCAGGAACTGATCTATCCGCGTTTGGTAAGTTGTTTCGGTTTGTTAGGGGAATTACAGCATGTAGTTGCGCAATTACTTGTGTCATTTATATCTTGTATTATTGTGTGTATTATAGGATCCTCCTTCTCTCCTTCTCTCTTCTTTTTCTTCCTGGGGGATTATTGCTGCGATTCGACTTCTCCCTCGCTGCGTGCTGAGTGAACAACCTCGGCTTATAACTATTTAAAAGGGGAATTCTGCTGCTGTTTGGCTTCTGTGATTTGTTTTACCCGGTATTGTCTGGTCTACTGTGGGGTCGAGCAACGTGCAAGTATCAGGGCTGACTTGAGGACGCCGTGGCCGCTTCTTTTGGGTTCTGCTTCCCTCAACCTTTTAATCAAGTTCTTCATTGGTTTTTGTAAGAGGTGTATATGGTGAATCATATTGTGCTTGGTGACTATCCATCATATTACGGTGGAATTGTGACCTTAATTCGCTGTTTCCTTTATTTCTGTCTGAGATTTATTTTGCTTTTGGTTTCTTTCAGGAGCTGGGGTCCCACGGGTGAAGGGTCTTTGGTGGTGCTATTTCTACATTTGCTGGATGACACTTTTGACGTGTATGAGTGGGTGTTGTGAGTTCACGGTGAGGTGTGTGTGTGTGTGTGTGTGTGTGTGTGTGTGTGTGTGTGTGTGCTTTGTGATAATTAGTGCTGATCACTCTGGTGGGTAACTCCAGCCTTCTATGCAATGATTTTATGTTTTGTTCATTTGGAAGTTGTGTAAATTTGTTTAATATTTTGTGTCCGATTATTTATTTTGTTATTTGTGTAATTGTCACCGGACCATATTCACCAGCGAGAACATTGTCATTTTCTGTTTTATATTTTAAAGCTGTTTTCAATAAACTTTGTATTGTTTTATACGATGCCCACGTTTCCTGCCTACACTCAATAATAAGGGAATCGAACTTGTGTGACCTAATAAACTCTGGGGTTTACTTCTATTTCCTGGGTATAACCCTCCCAGGTGGCGTAGTTGAGCTTGGGTGTGACGAGACCCTTCGGCTCTTCCTCCCTGCACCATCCGCACCCCCTCACGCCACACCTTGTAGTAGAAAAAGTGCATAAAGACAAACTGTATTCAAGCTCAGTTTCTACACTCTGATTTACTTTGATTTGTTAGAGTCGGATTTCTGCATTTCTTCTTAGATGCAAGTACATCATGTCTGGGGTTTAGGCTCTCAGCTGAGCATCATGTCTGGGGTTTAGGCTCTCAGCTGAGCATCATGTCTGGGGTTTAGGCTCTCAGCTGAGCATCATGTCTGGGGTTTAGGCTCTGAGCTGAGCATCATGTCTGGGGTTTAGGCTCCCAGCTGAGCATCATGTCTGGGGTTTAGGCTCCCAGCTGAGCATCATGTCTGGGGTTTAGGCTCCCAGCTGAGCATCATGTCTGGGGTTTAGGCTCTCAGCTGAGCATCATGTCTGGGGTTTAGGCTCTCAGCTGAGCATCATGTCTGGGGTTTAGGCTCTGAGCTGAGCATTTTATAAAAATATTTATACAAAATTATGCAATTATAGTTCCAAAAGAATTGCAAAATTAGACTTTTCCTTTTTCTTTTCTTTTTTTTTTCTAACATCAGGAATTGAGCAAGAATGAAGCAAACACACTCCTGAACTCCTCCTGTGCCGCCATTGTGGACTGTTTGAAGAGGAAAAAAAAAGGAACTTCTTGTACGAAATGATAAAATTAATTAATTTCCCTATGGTTATACAGAGAAATGTATATTTGAAAGGAAAAGAAGAAAGAAAGAAGGAGAGAAACAGGAGTCAACAGGAATGTCAACACCCCCCACCCCCCCAACCCCCATTTCACACATAAAGCTTGTCTTTCTTTTTTAGTTAATTTCCCGCTTTTAATTTTTTTATTATTTAACTTTATATTAAAGTTTATCATTTATATATAATTCCCTCCAGTCTTCTGTAAAGATTTTGGAATGTGCTTGTGGAGATTTGTACTCATTCAGACACAAGTGTGTTAGTAAAGTCAGGTGTGTAAGTGAGGTGAGGAGGCCTGGGGTACAGTCAGCATTCACATTCATCCCAAAGTTGTTCATTAGGTTTGGCTTTCACTTCAACTCATTCTAAACATATCTTATGGAGCTGGCATTGTGCACAGAGGAACTGTTGTGCTGGAACTTATTAAAATTTCTGTACTCATCATTTTCCTGCCTCGGGTGATCACTGCATACACGGCCCACACTGTAAAAACCAACAATCAGAGACGAGAGAAAAAAAGCACTTCACATCTATTTATTGGAAATGACACGTTTATGGGAGGGGAGGGGCTCAAGATTAGAGGTAGGCATGGTTATTTCTCTTGTGAAGCTTTAAGTGTATTGTATTAAATTGGTTTTTTAATTTTATTTTTTTAATGTAATCCAATAAAATACAGTATTATTTTGGGAGCTGTTCATGAGCCCAGGCACTGGACATTGGCTGTAAGATCACTGATCTTTTATTTTTGCTAACCTTTGATATAAATATATCCAATAGATTTGAAAGAATATATGAGTAATAACAATTTCTATAGGCAATATTTCCTTCAGAAAGAAGAAGCCTTATATTGGATCCCCTGGGAAATTATTTGAAAAAATTTCAACAGTGTTTTGCAGTCCACAAGGTAACCAGTGAATTTACACAGACCAGACATAACAATGACATCGTAGCATTGTCATCGGTGAATAAACTGCACTGAATAGCTCATCAGGGTACTTGTTTTTGGGTGGGATATACTTTATTAGGCAGCAATTGGAAATTTTTTCCACAAAGATGTTGTTAGAAGGGGCAGAATTGTGAATGTTAGACAACTGGGCCAGAACGTCTCCAAAACTACAGCTCTTGTGTGGTTTCCTAGTCTGCAGTGGTCAGTATCTATCAAAAGTGGTTCAAGAAGCAACAGTGGTGAACTTGTGTCTCATTGGCTGCTTGATTAAAGACTGGCCAATGTGGTCCGATCCAACAGACGAGCTACTGTAGCTCAAATTGCTGAAGAAGTTCATGTGGTCTATGACGGTTTACGGCTGTTTTAGCAGCAAAAGGGGGACCAATATGTGTAAACATGTAATTGGCATATTTTTACTTTTCTTCATGAGAAAACAAGGCTGCCATGTATCCAGGTGGGCATCCAGCACAGATGCACACTGTTGTCAGAAAGATGATACCTCATGTGAGATATTTGTCCTGAAAGTAAGTTTGTTTTTGTCATTTCGTTTGTCGTGTCAGTCATTCGATGTCTACCGTATTATTATTTAAACAATGTTTCACACATTCTTTGGTTTCTATTAACACTTTGGTCTCTAAACACTGATAAATCAGTTATAAAGTTGCCATATTAGTATGCAGAGGAACTACTGGCAAAGGAGCCTCTGACATTTGCTAACAACACTGCAGCAGTAAATCTGTATCGAAACCGGTTCTTTTCTTCAATTCTATGGTTTTAACTTGTGTAATACATAATTTAAATGATTAACACATGCATGCAATTATTGACAAGTTGTATTGTTTTTAATGGGGACCAGATGACCTAACTGAGCTGTGCCACAACTGTGGGGAGAAGAGCAAATGGGCAAAAGAAGACAGTGAGGGAAAAAAATGAGCAAACCCTATCCTACAGTCCTACAGCTGTGCGGCGTGCACATTTTAACATTTTAAGTCATTGCATGTGAGAAAGAGGGAGGTAACGGATTTTGGCATCACTACAATGAACATGGAGCACAATAACAAATTTCAGTATTTTAGTCAGCACTTTATATATATATATATATACACACACACACACACACACACACACACACACACACACACACACACACTTAACAGTTTAAGGCATCCGCATCTCATAAAATTTTATTAGCCTTAATTAATAAATAACATTCAGGATTGTTTTTTTAAATAAGCATAAATTTGGTGACCCTGCTGTCAGTTTGTTACAGTTCACTTTTCAAGATATAAGAGAGAGAGAGAGAGAGAGAGAGAGAGAGAGAGAGAGAGAGAGAGAGAGAGCGAGCTTGGCATCACTATTTATGAATGCCTATAAAAATAAAAATAAAAGGTTTTGGAGTGGACTAGTCAACTTCCAGATTTAAATCTCATTGACCTTAAAAATCTTCATGGTTAAAAACCCTCCATCGTGGTGAAACAAAACAATTGTGCAAAGAAGAGTGGGAGAAAAGAGTGGGAGAAAAGAGTGGGAGAAAATCCCCTCACAGTGACATGAAAGTCTCGTTGCCAGTTTTGAAAAAAGGCTTGATTGTAGTTTTTGTCACCAAAAGTGGCAGAAACAGTAATTAGGTAGTGAGGCAACTTTTTTGCATGGGGACTAGCATGTTTAATTTTTTATTTTGTATTTTTTTTTACAGGTTTTTCAAATTGATAAATAAAATCATTATTTTAAAAATGCATTTTGTGTTTCATAAAAGTTTGCTTGATGATCTGAATGATTTCAGTGCGAAAATTACGCATAATAATAAAATCAGCAAACACTTTTTACATCAAAATGAAAGTGAAAGTATTTTATCTCGAATAAGGAAGTCTTACCAGGGAAACGTTTTGGAAATCCCCGAATAAACTCTCTTATACTCCAAATAATCTATTTCTTTCTTACTATAAAATAACAAAGATTTATATAATTCAAATGGAGTAAACTGGAGCAGTGGCTCATATTGTAAATTCTATATTTACTGTAGGTCCGTGCGGCTACCAAAAGTTACAACAAAGGTAGGATGATGATTTTTACTATATAATATTATAATATTTATCATTTACGATCTTCTGATAACGATACATTCACACAATGTAAAATAGTCCCCACAACATTGCTGCAACATAAATAATATGAATAATTCCTATATTATACATAATGTGTAGGCAAAAGTACATAAACACACGTGATCAAATTTCACACAATTCTGGGTTCTGAGTTCTTATGAGGTTGAGGTGTGAACACGAAAGGGTCTGAGATCACTTCAATACTGAAGAGGACCAAAAAGAGAACTGGGTTCTCTTTTGAGTCTTTTTTATTGTGAACACAAAAGAGACTGAGTTCACATTTGCTTAGATCACTTTCTGGTTCACTTTAAGTGAACTGGGTTTGGTTCTTTTAAAACGAACTAGGTGTGAAAACACTCTCACACACACACACACACACACACACCGACACACACCGACACCGACACACACTGACACACACACTGTCTTACACACAAACTCTCAGTTCAACCAAGTCCACAATCAAAACTATAATAATTTACAATAGCATTTTTCTTTTACTCTGCATGTTGCTTAGTGGGACTTCTGGCATTCCAGGTCAGAGTGCATCTGTGATTCAATATTAATGCTAATGTCCATATTCTGTGTTTAACAATGTGGAGGGACAGTTGGACGTCTGATACAATGCGTTTTAGTTTATCGTTTTCAGAAGATTTCAACAATGTCACTGAGGCATAATTTAACGAACTCCTCTTCCTTGTATGGATTTGTAGCCTGTGCTAAAAGCCAAATTCAATTTTCCAAACAAAATTTAAAGCTACATTTTTGGGAAAACTGTATCTGCTTTTCTGCCTGACTTTTCAAAGTGACCAACTTGTGCTTGTGAAGTTCAGTCCCTTTTGGAAATTCCTGGTTGATGTTAGCATGGAGTGAGATTTGAGATGCGCTAATGACGCCTGACATAAGGCACAATGGCGTCATTATGGTCAACATAATTAAAATAAACTCTCCCACTCTGTTTCAAACGTCCTGTGTTCATCTCCATATTTTCCTTTTGCTGTGCATTTTTTCCTGCCATTTTGAGAGCGAACTTAACACAAACTGTTTACTTAACATTTAACTTCGATATGAACGTAAGAGCAGCATGAAACCAGGCAAAGAGCCGCATGCGGCCCGAGAGCCTCGGTTCGGGTTGGACACCCCTGATGTAGAGTGCTGCGAGGGTGCAGCTCTCTATACTCCCCAGTAGGTGTACTGAACTTTATTCAGTGTACACTGGTAGCAGGACAAATATATCTTTTTGTAGTTTTAGGCTATTTAGGTTCAATAGTGAGGGGAATTTGTTGAAATGTAGCGCATCGCTTTTGGCAAACAGTTTCGTTGTTATGAGTGTACTAAACGGGGCAAATTTATTTAAGTCACCTTAGGTTTGACTTTCTAAAGATTTAGCCAACTGTGCTGAACGTACATAAAGAATTTCTTAAATTTCCCCCATCACAAAATGCTCTTGATGAGGTGTTTACTTGTATGGACTCCAATAAGGAAACCGCAGATTTGAACTATGTTTGCTGACCCCAGCTCTGACCCCTTCCTAATAAGCTGGGGTTTGTAAAGAAAGATTTTCACTGTGATGTAATGTACTGTATATGCAACAAATAAAACAAAAAAGATCATATTTCTTTCTTTCACAAGTAATATATAACATGTTTAATTAAATTCCAATATGCCCCTCGAACCCCAGAACTCCATTGGCTCTCCAATATCCAGCTGTGTCTCCATGAAGCATGAGTGCATCTATGGATCCTCCTGAAATAAATGATGAAGACCCATCACCTAGATACCAAAGGTACAGTCAGTGTTATAATAAAATGATGAAATTGTAGTCACAGCACAATAGAACAATCCTCGATTGACGCAATAAATCATATTTGTGTTTTCCAGTCTGTTGATGTTAATGTGAATTTAAGCAGGAAATAAAGTGGTGTTGTTGTTCAGTCAATCCCAGATAAAGAGACCAGACTCACCTTTATCAAGCTGCGTCTCTATGAAGAGGGAGACATCTATGGATCCTTCTGTTATATACACAGATGAAGAGTCCTCATCTGGACCCAGGTCATTATTTCTAAACCCTTCAACTCTGTAGGACATGGGTTTTGGGTTAGCCGGTTTGGGAAAAGGGCAAAGCTTGTTTGTAGTAGATCTCCAGAATTCTTGTAGGAATTAGAGGAGGGACAGAAACCTTCACTAACAAATCTGAGGTGTCTAAGAATGTGACAGTTAAGTGTTATTATATTGGAAACATGTACTGAATAACCCAATCCTCATATAGAAGCCTGCGGCATTTCATAGGAAAGAGGGGGGTGGACATTAATTAGCTTTTATATATAGACTCTGGATTTGTATTATGCATGAATGTGAAACTCTTATTGATCTTTTTACAACAGAACACTTGTAAAACGTTTTTGTTTCTTTGATCCAGGAGATAAAAAAAAAAAAAAAAGTTTTACAAGTGTTCTGTTGTTTAAATTGGCTTCAAAGATAAAGTAAATATACTTTAAAGGAAATTGTGCTTTGAGTAAATCGATTTGAATTGGTGTGTAGTGAAGAACACTCCTGGAGATAAGATGCTTACTCTGGTACAGATTTTACTAAATTTTGTCCGTACACAAATCATCTCCAGACTTGATTCACAAGGTTTAAGGGCACAGGAACAATAAACAAAAACAAACAATGGTTGATTGTTGCCTATGAATTAAATATATTAAATACATTTTTGGTGTGACAATATAGAGGACAGGCTAGTCTTCATATAATTACAGATGTTCACAATTAAAAACGAGGCCTATAATCTGTGATTCAAGCCATATTCAAATGCACTGTATTTATTAGGGATGGGAAACTTTCATAGTGATGAGGGCCAGCATTTTTCTCCTTCACTCCAGGAAGTCAGATTATTAATCCAGACTAACACATTTGAGATAATTTCTTAATTTACTTTTTATTGAAGGAACTCAATGCTCAGCTCTATACCTGTGCAGTGATGCTCATTCAAATGGCCCACCTTGTAAATATGCAAATGTATACATCACAAAAAATGTAGACCCTATTTTTGACAAAAGCCATCACTGCAAACTCAATGTGAGATGGCTGGTAAGCCTTTAATATTTAGTGGTGCTTGCAAACCGTCACTCTTATTATCTTGCAAATTCCTCTGGACAAAATTTTGGCTCGTCCCGCAGTTTTTTACCGCAGCACCACGAATGATACCTCAAATCATGCAGTCTGGTCGGGGGTGGTGTGCTGTTACTTTTTTCCCTTAACGGTTTTCTGACCAAAAAATGGCTAATTTTTACCCATAGAAAATGAATGGGGCAGAAATGTCGTGTGTCATATTTCAGCACTTAAGTGTTCAACATGCACATATGGCATATCCACCCATGGGTCGTGACCTTATGCCCCTCGAACCCCAGACCCGCTTGGATTCTGGGAAATTCCATGACATTCCTGACCCATATAAAATGAATGGGGAATCCGACCCACCAGTACGATATATCCATTTGTCCGTACTGCGAGGTATCAAAACGCTCGTCCCCGAAGTACAATCGTCCCTCGCAGTTGGCGCTAAAAACAACACACATACATTAAGGATCTCTGGGATAAAAGAGCCCACCACACCACCATCACCAAACCTGAGTAAATGAGTGAAAGTGAGGGAACAACATTTTCTAGTCTAGCAAGGAGAATATTATGATTAATAGTGTCAAAAGCTACACTAAGGTCCAGCAGCACAAGCAAAGGAGACACAGACCTGTCCAAAACCAGGTCACTTACCACTTTGACCAGCACTGTCTCTGTGCTATGATGAGGCCTAAATCCTGACTGATACATTTCATGTTATTTCTATGCACATATGAGCATATCTGCAGTTTTACAACCTCATCTGTGATCTTGGAGAAAAAGGGACGGTTGCTATTGGCCTATAGTTGGACAGATTTCTCTCTCTCTCATAATTTATTATTTTTTTCAACAGAGCTACATTCTAGACATTCAGTAGCCCAGACAAGCTCTATGGGGTCATGTGTTTATACAATCGCTGTTGATAACTCCAGGAGATTGATAAAACTAGCTGCTGTAGTTGGTGTGAGTATAAGTTCAACACGGTAAAATAGCAAGGTACAGTACTCATGCTACAACTGAGACAGATTGTAAAGGAGAGGAGGTGATGATCTAAAATAAGTTCAGAATCTATGAATCTATGACTATTTTCTATATTTACTCCAAATAATATTATTAATTCAGTGTGTCCACCACTATAAATGTGTCCTATGACATTCCTATTAATTCCGACTGGATCTAGAATGGACACAACTGCTGTTTCTAAAGGGGTCTTTCTGATTATCAAAATGAATAATAAAATCGACAATGAATGCTTTGTCTTAAAAAGTATCTAGGTTTGAAATAAAATCTGCAAATTCTACGAGAAAATCAGAATAGGGGCCTTGGGGGTCTATAAATAATAATTCAAGGAATTGAGTAACTATACCTATTTTCCGAAGCTACATACATTCTGTTGGCGTAAACAACTTCAAATGATGGTTTAAAGAACTTCGAAATTATTTTCTGTATGTTTAGATTATTATTATAATACATATCTAAGGGAGTTTTTACTTCTCCACAGTCTCCATGCTACTCATCAGGGATAAACACACATCATTCACCTTCACTGTTGATTTCCGTAAAGCTGCTTTGAGACGATGTTTGTTGAAAAGCACAATAGAAATAAACTTGACTTAAGTTGATAACTGTGACCCAGAATCCTCTGCTAGTTCGATGGAGCTGGTGTATATAACTATATCCAGGAAACTAGCTTAATTTTATGCTGAAAAATCTTTTATGTGAGGCACGACTGATTGGACCCGAATTGCGGGACACAGATTGAGTACAATAAAAGTTATTAAATGGAGACAATAGGCAGAAGAGCAGTAAATAAACAGTCCCAAAATCAGAATAACATTGAACAAGGCAATACAGGGGAGACAGAATCCAAACCAAGAAACAGTCCAACTGCTCAGACACAGGCAAACAGAGCAAAGCAGGGTAGGTGGAGACAGAGTCTGTAAAAACAGTCTGTATAATCCAGAACCAGTAAACGTGAGCCATATAAGGTAGACAAAGGCAGAGTCCAAGACAAAATCCGTTTAATAATCCAATAACAGAAAAAGGCTGGAGTAGATCGTAGAACACAAAGAAACTGACAGAACCATCTGGCAGAGAGCGAGTAAAAATGGCATATTAAATTGTGCTTAGGGAAAATGGCAGATGAGCCATAAAGGCCAGTGGCCAAAATGGCCACCAAAACATGTAATGTACTGTAAATATTCATCGTAAACCCAAAAGAGCATGACAGTTTGGTTCAATTCAGGTTTCTGTTAAACACAGGACAGTAATCTCTTGATTAGTAATTTTTCAAACGTCCTATCTTCAGATCAGAGTTGCTGGCTGTGCATTTAGTCTTCTCAAATTGAATTGGTTAAACTTACTAAAACAAACTTTCTGGGAATTTCTATATTTTGATTGGGGAAAGACACAGTCTCAATATGGTGGACCTGGAGTGATGCCTCAATGTAGGTAGCAAACAAATGGTTGTCTGCTCCCTGGCCTTGGCTCTGAATAGTCATTGGTTAATTAGTCCTGTTATGAAACTTTCCTTAACAAGCCAGCCATTGCCCTCAAAATTGCTCCAATTACCATAAAAAACCCACATTGTTTTTGGAGCACCACATGGACACGCATCTGTTCAGTGAACATAATTTACTGTAAGCTACAGTACTGTGCAAATGTTATAGGCAGGTATGAAAAATGCTGTAATGTAAAAATACTTTCAACAATAAGTGTTAAAAATTATCACTTAACAAAATAAAAAAAATAAATAAATGAACACAAGAGAAATCCAAATCAAATCAATATTTGCAGTGACTACCCTTTAGCTTTCAATTACACTTGCACAAAGGGATTTTGTAAGATTAGAGTCAGGTATATGATTACTCACTCATACCAAGATAATGATCTCACATGTAGGCTGAAACAAAGTCATTAACCGAAGCAGAAACAGCTGTGTAGGAGGCTTCAAACTGGGTGAGGGGGAAAAAAGGTTGTGGAAGACAGTCGATATGGAACAAACGCATGCATTCTTTTATTACCGCTTTATATGTGTAAAGCTGCTTTGAGACAATGCCCATTGTTAAAAGTGCTATGAAATTAAAGCTTCATGTCACCAGTCATACACCATAGCAAATCTGAAATGTTTGGCTGTGTGCTCAGTCCATTGCTGTTTCTACTCATGATTGTGCTGCAAAGAACAGATTTGCAAGTTTGCATTTTGTACTACAGTTACACAAACAAATGCTGAGCAGGCAGCCCCAAGATCCAATTCTTGTGCGAGAGCTTGCCTGATTTCCATGACCTCCCATCTAACCATGTTAGCATTTGGGATGATAAGTATAACCAGCTCTTGACAGGTGTTGGAGGATTATACTTGGGACAGAGAATCAAGCTTAAAATTCTTTAAACCAGGGCAGCATGCCTGGTGGTGGTCAGGCCTTTATACCTACAAGAAAATAAAACCCAGAGAGTTAACAATACTTTGGGCAACAAAGAATTAATACATTCTAAAAAAAAAAAGTAACAAAAACACTTAAAAACAAGCAAAAAAAAAAAAAAAAAAAATCTTATTAAGACTTTGCAAAAACTCTTTTAAAAAAATGTTCAACTAAAGCAAACAGAAGGTCAAAACAATAACTTACATGGGTGGGTTCATGCACATGTGGAATGGTTAGCGTTAACATTCTGATTTCAAAAGACTTCTGCTGCGATCAGTTAAAATGGCTGGTAAAAATAGACACTAATTCAGTCAATGCCAATAAGGAGAAAGAAAATGAATGTATTGAAAGTAAACTGCTTGTTTCTTTTCCTAAAAATGTATTCCATAAGTAAAATTGTTGATATTGTGTGTATGCTTTTGTGTAGTGTAACACAGATACAAAGGCCAGACTCACCGTCACCCAGCAGTGTTTCCATGAAGAGTGATGTATCTATGGATTTTCCTCTTTCATTCAAACCTGGAGAGCCTTCATCTGGATACAGGTAACTATTCTTCATATTGGTCATATAAAGTCTATAGATTTTTCAGTACAGCACTTTTGCAGGATTCTTGTAGAAAACAGAGGGAAAATCCTTATACAATTAAAAGTATCTAGTGATGTGTGGCGATGAACCCAAACACGGAGAGCGACTCAGAGGCAGTTAAAAATAGATGATAAATGTATTGGAAGGCTGTGGTGTGGCTGTAAGGTTGTGATGTTCCATGGAGGCTCAGAACAGGTCAATGTGTTCCAGAGTCTTAGGGGTGGACAAAAACGAGGCTTAGAGTCAGACAGGTAGCGTGGCAGATAGGGCCCTACTCAAAGTTGCTGACTTTGGACCAGTCAATCACAGGGTTGTGGAAGTCATTCAATAAGAATAGGAGTTAATTGCAACTAAGTTGTTTGCTAGTTTACCTTTCCGAGACCTGTTAAAATCAGAGGCACCAAGAGGGGTTTGAAAGTGATCTGTAGGCCTCTGGACAATGTGGTGTCCCAGAAATTGGCCCACGGCAACTGAGACCACTAGGGCCTCCACTCTCAAACTCTTACCTGACCACCACAGTTCTACCAATAGATACAGTCCAGGATGCGATTAGGCTTGAGGGGTTCTCATCACAGCTTTTGTCCACCTGTGATAGTCCTTAAGTTTCCTAAAAGCTCTGGGCATGCAGAAAAAAAAGTGACCAGACTTGCCACAGTAAAAACAGCAAAGCATTGTAAGATCTGTTCCTAGATAGAGCGCCAGGTTCCAGGTGGGCCTGTGGTGTATGCATTTCAGA
>MU592027.1:774404-849381 GCA_024362625.1 Silurus asotus | reverse complement strand
TAGATTTTTCAGTACAGCACTTTTGCAGGATTCTTGTAGAAAACAGAGGGAAAATCCTTATACAATTAAAAGTATCTAGTGATGTGTGGCGATGAACCCAAACACGGAGAGCGACTCAGAGGTAGTTAAAAATAGATGATACATTTATTTGAAGGCTGTAGTGTGGCTGTAAGGTTATGATGTTCCATGGAGACTCAGTACAGGTCAATGTGTTCCAGAGTCTTAGGGGTGGACAAAAACGAGGCTTAGAGTCAGACAGGTAGCGTGGCAGATAGGGCCCTACTCAAAGTTGGTGACTTTGGACCAGTCAATCACAGGGTTGTGGAAGCCATTCAATAAGAATAGGAATTAATTGCAACTAAGTTATTTGATAGTTTACCTTTCCGAGACCTGTTTAAATCAAAGGCACCAAGAGGGGTTTGAAAGTGATCTGTAGGCCTCTGGACAATGGGGTGTCCCAGAAATTGGCCCACGGCAACTGTGACCACTAGGGCCTCCACTCTCAAACTCTTACCTGACCACCACAGTTCTACCAATAGATACAGTCCAGGATGCAATTAGGCTTGAGGGGTTCTCATCACAGCTTTTGTCCACCTGTGATAGTCCTTAAGTTTCCTGAAAGCTCTGGGCATGCAGAAAAAAAGTGACCAGACTTGCCACAGTAAAAACAGCAAAGCATTGTAAGATCTGTTCCTAGATAGAGCGCCAGGTTCCAGGTGGGCCTGTGGTGTATGCATTTCAGACAACTCTTCCCTGTCATATCTGACTTTTTGCGACTGTCTTTGCCTGTGCCACCATTCTCTGATCTTGATATCCAGGTGGGTGGCTAAGTCAATGAGAGATTTAAGAGAGTCAGGGAGATCCTGAGGGGCCAGCTCATCTTGGAGAACTGCAGAGCCATTCTGGGAGCATACCTTGAGCACAATTTTCAGCCACTGCCTGCTGCCAGGGTGCCAAACTTAAGATCGTATTCAGATGTAGGTTGACTTATCTTTTGGAAGATACCCGGTCCACAGATGGGGTGATTGAAAACCCATTTAAACTCCACTGAGAAGGTAGGAAAGAGTGGGGATATACACGATCTTGACTGATCTGTTGGAAAGCAGGAGGGTTGCAGCATGTATGTAGGGGAACACTGTATGAGAAAGCTGTGGCAAGTTTTAGGATCTCCTGAGAACCACTGAGGTGGTGCTTGGAGTTGGATCTGGGGTGATGCTTAGGGTGGAGCCTGGGGCGGTGTCTGAAATGGAGATAGTTAATCGTTCAGCTGCTGGACACAGGTTGTGAGATTGGTCATTATTTGGAAAGGAGATCCTAAGAGCTCTGGCTCTTTGCTGGATACAACAAGTACACCAAACTTACAAGGTGCTGGTGAAAAGAGAGTAAACCATGGAACAGAGCAATCACAAAGGAACCAAAGGAATTGACTTGGCATAAATAGTCCAAAAAGTGAAGTGGAGGCGGATCAGGGGTAGCATCTATTAGAGGGAAAACCCGACAGTGTACTTACCATGTAACTTTGGTTTATGCCACCAGTAGGGTATATACTGTACATATTCCCTATATTGGCAGATATGTAACAGTAATTAGGCCATTGATCAGTTTTACCCAGTAGGTGTTTCTAGAGGGCTATTATTTGCTTATAACTTCTTTTTCAAGGGCTATTTCAGTGTTCAGATGCTAGCCATGCATTTACTACGTTCTCTCAGAGATTTTGCACTTGCAGAATGTTTTTTTTACACTATATTCAAGCATACAACAATGTTCCACTTATTGTGAGCATTAACCAAGCAGCATATGCACATAAATTTACCTTGTGGAAACCTAGCAATTTGTACCAATTGAAGTTTAAGGATACTCCTGATAAAGTCTGGAAAGATACACTGTCTTGGAAGTTTCATCTTAATTTAAAATAGCTAAAAATGCCCTGCCCTATAAAGAGGGCTAAGCAGACTTTAAGCAGGAAGGATGTCCAGACATGTCTCACCCTTTACCACCCTCAGCACCAAAACCTCCAGAATAAAAACACAACAAAGGACACCCAGAACTGTTGAGTAGTTGAAATCCTGCCTCAGACACAAATGGGACAAAGTTACAATATGTTATATAGGGTCATCACAATGTGACAGACCATGTATTGTAAGAATTGTTAGTTGTATGTGATGTCATGATTTGCGAAAGCACGTGAACTAAAGGAAGAGAACAGAAAAATAGGCATGCCCGAGACTCATTTTTTTTAAAATGAATAGCTAATTAACAGAGTGAACTACACATAAAACAGGACAACATTGTTCCTTTTCCTAAAAATGTATTCCATAAGTAAAACTGTTGATATTTTGTGTATGCGTTTGTGTAGTGTAACACAGATACAAAGGCCAGACTCACCGTCACCCAGCGGTGTTTCCATGAAGAGTGATGTATCTATGGATTTTCCTCTTTCATTCAAACCCGGAGAGCCTTCATCTGGACACAGGTAATTTGTCTTTATATTGGTCATGTAAAGTCTATAGATTTTTCAGTACAGCACTTTTGCAGGATTCTTGTAGAAAACAGAGGGAAAATCCTTATACAATTAAAATTATCTAGTGATGCATGCGATGAACCCAAACACGGAGAGCGACTCAGAGGTAGTTAAAAATAGATGATACATTTATTTGAAGGCTGTAGTGTGGCTGTAAGGTTATGATGTTCCATGGAGACTCAGTACAGGTCAATGTGTTCCAGAGTCTTAGGGTTGGACAAAAACGAGGCTTAGAGTCAGACAGGTAGCGTGGCAGATAGGGCCCTACTCAAAGTTGGTGACTTTGGACCAGTCAATCACAGGGTTGTGGAAGCCATTCAATAAGAATAGGAGTTAATTGCAACTAAGTTGTTTGCTAGGTTACCTTTTCGAGACCTGTTAAAATCAGAGGCACCAAGAGGGGTTTGAAAGTAAACTGTAGGCCTCTGGACAATGTGGTGTCCCAGAAATTGGCCCACGGCAACTGAGACCACTAGGGCCTGCACTCTCAAACTCTTACCTGATCACCACAGTTCTACCAATAGATACAGACCAGGATGAGAGTAGGCTTGAGGGGTTCTCATCACAGCTTTTGTCCACCTGTGATAGTCCTTAAGTTTCCTAAAAACTCCGGGCATGCAGAACAAAAGTGACCAGACTTGCCACAGTAAAAACAGCAAAGCATTCTGAGATATGTTCCTAGATAGAGCGCCAGGTTCCAGGTGGGTCTGTGGTGTATGCATGCCAGGCAACTCTTCCCTGTCATATCTGACTTTTTGCGACTGTCTTT
Source organism: Silurus asotus (assembly GCA_024362625.1). Classification (NCBI taxonomy): domain Eukaryota; kingdom Metazoa; phylum Chordata; class Actinopteri; order Siluriformes; family Siluridae; genus Silurus; species Silurus asotus. The sequence continues at coordinate 846,091 of MU592027.1, read as the reverse complement.
GCCTGTGCCACCATTCTCTGATCTTGATATCCAGGTGGGTGGCTAAGTCAATGAGAGATTCAAGAGAGTCAGGGAGATCCTGAGGGGCCAGCTCATCTTGAAGAACTGCAGAGCTATTCTGGAAGCATACCTTGAGCACAATTTTCAGCCACTGCCTGCTGCCAGGTTGCCAAACTTAATATCGTATTCAGATGTAGGTTGACTTATCCTTTGGACGATTCCGGTCCACAGATAAGGTGATTGAAAACCCATTTAAACTCCACTGAGAAAGTAGGAAAGAGTGGGGATATACACAATCTTGACTGATCTGTGGGAAAGCAGGAGGGTTGCAGCATGTATGTAGGGGAACACTGTATGAGAAAGCTGTGGCAAGGTTTAGGATCCCCTGAGAACCACTGAGGTGGTGCTTGGAGTTGGGTCTGAGGTGATGCTTAGGGTGGAGCCTGGGGCGGTGTCTGAAATGGAGATAGTTAATCGTTCAGCTGCTGGACACGAGTTGTGAGATTGGTCATTATTTGGAAAGGAGATCCCAAGAGCTCTGGCTCTTTGCTGGATACAACAAATACACCAAACTTACAAGGTGCTGGTGAAAAGAGAGTAAACCATGGAACAGAGCAATCACAAAGGAACCAAAGGAATTGACTTGGCTTAAATCGTCCAAAAAGTGAAATGGAGGCGGATCAGGGGTAGCATCAATTAGAGGGGAAACCTGACAGTGTACTTACCATGTAACTTATGTCATGCCACCAATAGGGTATATACTGTACATATTCCATATATTGGCAGATATGTAACAGTAATTAGGCCATTGATCAGTTTTACCCAGTAGGTGTTTCCAGAGGGCTTTTATTTGCTTATAACTTCTTTCCAAGAAGCCATTTCAGTGTTCAGATGCTAGCCATGTATTTACTACGTTCTCTCAGAGATTTTGCACTTGCATGATGTTTTTTTTTACACTATATTTTAGCATACAACAATGTTCCACTTATTGTGAGCATTAACCAAGCAGCATATGCACATAAATTTACCTTGTAAAAACCTAGCACTTTGTACCAGTTGAAGTTTAAGGATACTCCTGATAAAGTCTGGAAAGACACATTGTCTTGGAAGTTGCATCTTAATTAAAAATAGCTAAAAATGCCCTGCCCTATAAAGAGGGCTAAGCAGACTTTAAGCAGGAAGGATCTTCAGACGTGTCTCACCCTTTACCACCCTTAGCACCAGAGCCTCCAGAATAAAAACACAACAAAGGACACCCAGAACTGTTGAGTAGTTGAAATCCTGCCTCAGACACAAATGGGACAAAGTAACAATATGTTATATAGGGTCAGCACGATGTGACAGACCATGTATTGTAAGAATTGTAAGTTGTATGTGATGTCATGATTTGCGAAAGCACGTGAAGTAAATGAAGAGAACAGAAAAATAGGCATGCCCGAGACTCAGTTTTTTTAAAATGAATAGCTAATTAACAGAGTGAACTACACATAAAACAGGACAACATTGTTCCTTTTTCTAATAATCTATGCCAAAATTGTTGATATTGTGTGTATGCGTTTGTGTAGTGTAACACAGATACAAAGGCCAGACTCACCGTCACCCAGCGGTGTTTTCATGAAGAGTGATGTATCTATGGATTTTCCTCTTTCATTCAAACCTGGAGAGCCTTCATCTGAACACAGGTAATTTGTCTTTTATAAGTGTAACACAGATACAAAGGCCAGACTCACCGTCACCCAGCAGTGTTTCCATGAAGAGTGATGTATCTATGGATTTTCCTCTTTCATTCAAACCTGGAGAGCCTTCATCTGAACACAGGTAATTTGTCTTTATATTGGTCATGTAAAGTCTATAGATTTTTAAGTACAGCACTTTTGCAGGATTCTTGTAGAAAACAGAGGGAAACTCTTCTTAAACTAATCTATATTTTAAACCTTTGAGCAGGTGAGAGTTAAACATTGCTGCATCAGAAAGTATAAAAGCTACTTAAATATTCATATGTGTGCATGCAATAACATTTCATCATTTAAAGGAGTGGGTATCATTTATTTCTTCTTCTTTCAGCTTCTCCCATTAGTGGTCTCCACAGCGGATCATCCGTCTCCATACCCCTCTGTCCTCTACATCTGCCTCTTTCACACCAACTACCTGCATGTCTTCCCTCACCACATCTAGATTGAAAGGGAAAGTTGATAGGACTGTGGTGAGACCTGAGATGTTGTATGGTTTAGAAACAGTGGCATTGAGTAAAAGACAGAAGGTGGAGCTGTAGGTAGCAGAGCTGAAGATGTTGAGATGTTCGTTGGGAGTGATGATTATGGACAGGATTAGAAATGAGTATATTAGGGGGACAACACATGTAGGATGGTCTAATGACAAAGAGAGGGAGGTGTGATTAAGATGGTTTGGACATGTTCAGAGGAGAGACATTTTGTATATCAGTGGGAGAATGCTGAGGATGGAGACACCAGGAAGGAGGAAAAGAGGAAGGCCAAGGAGGAGTTTTATGGATGTGGTGAGGGAAGACATGCAGGTAAATGGTGTTAAAGATGCAGATGTAGAGGACAGGGGGGGTATAGGGACGGATGATCCGCTGTGGAGACCCCTAATGGGAGCAGCCTAAAGAAGAAGATGATTCTGATTTCAAAAGACTTCTGCTGCGATCAATTAAAATGGCTGCTAAAAATAGACAATAATTCAGTCAATGCCAATAAGAAGAAAGAAAATAAATGTATTGAAAGTAAACTGCTAGTTCCTTTTCCTAAAAATTTATTCCATAAGTAAAATTGTTAATATTGTGTGTATGCTTTTGTGTAGTGTAACACAGATACAAAGGCCAGACTCACCGTCACCCAGCGGTGTTTCCATTAAGAGTGAAGTATCTATGGATTTTCATCTTTCATTTAAACCTGGAGAGCCTTCATCTGGACACAGGTAACTATTCTTCATATTGGTCATATAAAGTCTATAGATTTTTCAGTACAGCACTTTTGCAGGATTCTTGTAGAAAACAGAGGGAAAATCCTTATACAATTAAAATTATCTAGTGATGTGTGGCGATGAACCCAAACATGAAGAGCGACTCAGAGGCAGTTAAAAATAGATGATAAATTTATTGGAAGGCTGTGGTGTGGCTGTAAGGTTGTGATGTTCCATGGAGGCTCAGTACAGGTTAATGTGTTCCAGAGTCTTAGGGGTGGACAAAAACGAGGCTTTGAGTCAGACAGGTAGCGTGGCAGATAGGGCCCTACTCAAAGTTGGTGACTTTGGACCAGTCAATCACAGGGTTGTGGAAGTCATTCAATGAGAATAGGAGTTAATTGCAACTAAGTTGTTTGCTAGTTTACCTTTCCGAGACCTGTTAAAATCAGAGGCACCAAGAGGGGTTTAAAAGTGATCTGTAGGCCTCTGGACAATGTGGTGTCCCAGAAATTGGCCCACGGCAACTGAGACCACTAGGGCCTGCACTCTCAAACTCTTACCTGACCACCACAGTTCTACCAATAGATACAGTCCAGGATGCAATTAGGCTTGAGGGGTTCTCATCACAGCTTTTTTCCACCTGTGATAGTCCTTAAGTTTCCTAAAAGCTCTGGGCATGCAGAAAAAAAGTGACCAGACTTGCCACAGTAAAAACAGCAAAGCATTGTAAGATCTGTTCCTAGATAGAGCGCCAGGTTCCAGGTGGGCCTGTGGTGTATGCATTTCAGACAACTCTTCCCTGTCATATCTGACTTTTTGCGACTGTCTTTGCCTGTGCCACCATTCTCTGATCTTGATATCCAGGTGGGTATGGCAAGTTTTAGGATCCCCTGAGAACCACTGAGGTGGTGCTTGGAGTTGGATCTGAGGTGATGCTTAGGGTGGAGCCTGGGGTGGTGTCTGAAATGGAGATAGTTATTTGTTTAGCTGCTGAACACGGGTTGTGAGATTGATCATTATTTGGAAAGGAGATCCTAAGAGCTCTGGCTCTTTGCTGGATACAACAAATACACCAAACTTACAAGGTGCTGGTAAAAAGAGAGTAAACCATGGAACAGAGCAATCACAAAGGAACCAAAGGAATCGACTTGGCTTAAATAGTCCAAAAAGTGAAATGGAGACGGATCAGGGGTAGCATCTATTAAAAGGAAAATCTGACAGTGTACTTACCATGTAACTTTGGTTTATGCCACCAGTAGGGTATATACTGTACATATTCCCTATGTATTTCTTCTTCTTTCAGCTTCTCCCATTAGTGGTCTTCACAGCGGATCATCCGTCTCCATACCCCTCTGTCCGCTACATCTGCCTCTTTCACACCAACTACCTGCATGTCTTCCCTCACCACATCTAGAGTGAAAGGGAAAGTTGATAGGACTGTGGTGAGACCTGAGATGTTGTATGGTTTAGAGACAGTGGCATTGAGTAAAAGACAGAAGGTGGAGCTGGAGGTAGCAGAGCTGAAGATGTTGAGATGTTCATTGGGAGTGATGACTATGGACAGGATTAGAAATGAGTATATTAGGGGGACAGCACATGTAGGATGGTCTGAAGACAAGGAGAGGCAGGTGTGATTAAGATGGTTTGGACATGTTCAGAGGAGAGACATTTTGTATATCAGTAGGAGAATGCTGAGGATGGAGACTCCAGGAAGGAGGAAAAGAGGAAGGCCAAGGAGGAGTCTTATGGATGTGGTGAGGGAAGACATGCAGGTAGTTGGTGTTAAAGAGGCAGATGTAGAGGACAGGGGAGGGGATTGGGGACAGATGATCCGCTGTGGAGACCCCTAATGGGAGCAGCCGAAAGAAGAAGAAGATTCTGATTTTAAAAGACTTCTGCTGCGATCAATTAAAATGGCTGCTAAAAATAGACAATAATTCAGTCAATGCCAATAAGAAGAAAGAAAATAAATGTATTGAAAGTAAACTGCTTGTTTCTTTTCCTAAAAATGTATTCCATAAGTAAAATTGTTGATATTGTGTGTATGCTTTTGTGTAGTGTAACACAGATACAAAGGCCAGACTCACCGTCACCCAGCGGTGTTTCCATTAAGAGTGATGTATCTATGGATTTTCCTCTTTCATTCAAACCTGGAGAGCCTTCATCTGAACACAGGTAACTATTCTTCATATTGGTCATATAAAGTCTGTAGATTTTTCAGTACAGCACTTTTGCAGGATTCTTGTAGAAAACAGAGGGAAAATCCTTATACAATTAAAAGTATCTAGTGATGTGTGGCGATGAACCCAAACACGGAGAGCGACTCAGAGGCAGTTAAAAATAGATGATAAATTTATTGGAAGGCTGTGGTGTGGGTGTAAGGTTGTGATGTTCCATGGAGGCTCAGTACAGGTCAATGTGTTCCAGAGTCTTAGGGGTGGACAAAAACGAGGCTTTGAGTCAGACAGGTAGCGTGGCAGATAGGGCCCTACTCAAAGTTGCTGACTTTGGACCAGTCAATCACAGGGTTGTGGAAGCCATTTAATGAGAATGGGAGTTAATTGCAACTAAGTTGTTTGCTAGTTTACCTTTCCGAGACCTGTTAAAATCAGAGGCACCAAGAGGGGTTTGAAAGTGATCTGTAGGCCTCTGGACAATGTGGTGTCCCAGAAATTGGCCCACGGCAACTGAGACCACTAGCTCTGGGCATGCAGAACAAAAGTGACCAGACTTGCCTGTAATGCTTATTGTGAGCATTAACTAAGCAGCATATGCACATCAATTGACCTTGTGGAAACCTAGCAATTTGTACCAATTAAAGTTTAAGGATACTTCTGATAAGGTCTGGAAAGATACACTGTCTTGGAAGTTGCATCTTAATTTAAAATAGCTAAAAATGCCCTGCCCTATAAAGAAGGCTAAGCAGACTTTAAGCAGGAAGGATGGGCAGACATGTCTCACCCTTTACCACCCTCAGCACCAAATCACTGCTTTCTATTTTCTTGTACATTTTATATAGTGTCCTAGCGTTTTTGGAATTAGGGTTGTATAAATGTATTTATTTGTATCATGACCATAATGGTGATATTCTGGAATTGTTATTTTCTAATAATACTGATTTTCTAATTAAACATTATTTTAAAAAAATATTAGATTTTCTAAAATATATACTGAAATTAGATTTTTTTTACTTGATGATGTCGCAACATGATTCTTTTATATCACAGGTGTGAATCTTCATCTTCTGTAACTGCAGTTCAGGAGAAATGCAAATTAAACCTTAAGAGGTTTCAGCATTTGAATGAGGTGATAACAGACCAGGGAAACCCAACACTTCTCAGTGAGATCTACACAGATCTCTACATCACAGAAGGAGACAGTGGAAAAGTCAATAGTGAACATGAGGTGAGACAGATCGAGGCAGTATCGAGGAGAGCAGCAACAGAGGAGACACTGATCAACTGTAGTGAGATCTTTAAGCCCTTATCTGAAGAAGACAAACCAATCAGGATCGTTCTGACAAAGGGAGTCGCTGGCATTGGAAAAACAGTTTCTGTGCAGAAATTCATTCTAGACTGGGCTGAAGGGAAAACAAATCAGGATGTTCTGCTCATATTTCCACTTTCTTTCAGAGAGCTCAATCTGATGAAGGATCAAAAACTGTGCCTTATGGAGCTTCTTTACTTCTTTATGAAGGAGATAAAAGGAACTAATATTTCCACTCTGGACAAAGTTCTGTTCATTTTTGATGGTTTGGATGAGTGTCGTTTCCCTCTGGATTTCCAGAACACAGTGAGATTGTGTGATGTAACTGAACCAGCATCAGTAGATGTTCTGCTGATAAACCTGATCAAAGGAAACCTGCTTCCCTCTGCTCTCATCTGGATCACCTCCAGACCAGCAGCTGCTGATCAAATCCCCCCTGAGTGTGTAGATCGAGTCACAGAGGTACGAGGGTTTAATGACCCTCAGAAGGAGGAATATTTCAGGAAGAGGATCAGTGATCAGAACCTGAGCAGGAGAATCATCACACACCTGAAGTCATTAAGAAGCCTCTACATCATGTGCCACATCCCAGTGTTCTGCTGGATTTCAGCCATTGTTCTAGAGAGAATGTTGGGTAAAGCAAAGAGTGGAGAGATCCCCAAGACTCTGACTCAAATGTACACACACTTCCTCATCATTCAGACCAACTTCATAAAGAAAAAGTACACACAGAGCCGAGAGGCAGATAAAGAAATGCTTCTGAAACTGGGGAAACTGGCTTTTCAGCAGCTGATGAAGGGCAACCTGATCTTCTATGAGGAAGACCTGATGGAGTGTGGCATTGATGTGACAGAAGCATCAGTGTATTCAGGTGTGTGTACAGAGATCTTTGGAGAGGAGTTTGTGTTTCACCAGAATAAAGTTTATTGCTTTGTTCATCTGAGCATTCAGGAACATCTCGCAGCTCTGTATGTGCACCTGACATTTATGAACGAAAAGAAGAATGTTCTTCAACAGAGTATGTTCTCTAAACTGTTAGCGGTACTTAAAGAAGTGACAATCTTGGATGTACACAGGAGTGCTGTAGATCAGGCTCTACAGAGTAAAAATGGACATCTGGATCTTTTCCTTCGCTTTCTTCTGGGTCTCTCACTGGAGTCCAATCAGATCCTCTTAAAAACCCTAGTAACACCAACAGGAAGTAGTTCTTACAGCAAGCAGAATACAGTAAATTACATCAAGTTGAAGATCAGAGAAAATCCCTCAACAGAGAAATTTATCAATCTCTTTCACTGTCTGAATGAACTGGAAGACCATTCTCTAGTTGGGGAAATCCAACAGTACCTGCAATCAGGAAATTTACAACAAAGTGAACTTTCTCATTCTCAGTGGTCTGCTCTGGTGTTTGTGTTACTGAAATCAGTTCAAGAACAGGATGTGTTTGTTCTTAATAAATATACCAACAAACACTGTGCATCAGATGATGTTCTTCTAAAGCTCCTGCCTGTGGTTTCTGCATCCAGAAAAGCTGAGTAAGTAATGCCAGGTGGTACACACCTGAATATCTTCTGTGGAGGCTTAGTACTAATTTCTATTAAATACTTGTAACAATTCTATGGCATGTTTTTCTATTTATATACATATAATAGCACATTTAATTCATATTTCAACATGTTCTTGATGTTTTTCTTTTCTTGTAGGTTTAATAACTATTACCTAAATGAAAAAAGTTGTGCAGCTTTGGCCCAAGTGCTCAGCTCTGAATCCTCCATACTAAAAGAACTCTATCTATCAGAGAGTAAACTCAAAGACTCTGGAGTGAAGTGTCTCTCAGAGGGACTGGGGAATCCTCACTGCAAACTGGAGACACTGAGGTAAGATCATCTTTCTGAGTGTTACGTGACCTGCTCCTCAATAAGACACATTCTGTAGTTTCACTGCTGTACGAGGTCAGACAGGAGTCTCTCTGGACTATGATGTTTGTGGATGATATTGTGATTTGTGGTGAGAGTAGGGAGCAGGTGGAGAAGATCCTGGAGAGGTGGAGGTACATGCTGGAGAGAAGGGGAATGAAAGTCAGTAGGAGTTAGACAGAGTACATGTGTGTGAATGAGAGGGAGGTCAGTGGAGGGGTGCGGTTGCAGGGAGAAGAAGTGGAGAAGGTGGAGGAGTTCAGGTACCTGGGGTCAACAGTGCAGAGTAATGGAGAGTGTGTTAGAGAAGTGAAGAAAAGAGTGCAGGCAGGGTGGAGTGGGTGGAGAAGAGTGATAGCAGGAGTGATTTGTGATAGAAGAGTATCTGTGAGAGTGAAAGGGAAAGTTTATAGGACTGTGGTGAGACCTGAGATGTTGTATGGATTAGAGACAGTGGCATTGAGTAAAAGACAGAAGGTGGAGCTGGAGGTAGCAGAGCTGAAGATGTTGAGATGTTCATTGGGAGTGACGAGGATGGACAGGATTTGAAATGAGTTTATTAGAGGGACAGCACATGTAGGAAGTTTTGGAGACCAGGTGAGGGAGAAGAATGCTGAGGATGGAGACACCAGGAAGGAGGTAAAGAGGAAGGCCAAGGAGGATGTTCATGGATGTGGGGAGGGAAGACATGCAGGTAGTTCATGTGAAAGAGGCAGATGTAGAAGACAGGGGAGTATGGAGACGGATGAGCTGCTGTGACGATTTACTTTGACCAAACAAATATATAAATGTCCAGATTTTCAGATTTATTTCCTGCTTCATCCAGTCCCATCACTCAGTATTATTTTTTTTTTTGCCTTTTATTGATTTTGGTTGCATACTGTAGAAGCAAATGCAACATTCATGTGTCTTAGAAACAAAAAATACTAGATGTTTCCACATTTTTGACAGGCATGGTAAATGATGTTACATAGAATACCTCACAAAAGTGAGTACACCCCTCACATTTCAGCAGCCATTTTAGAATCTTCTCAAGAAACAATACTATAGAAATGGAACTTGGGTATATTTTAGAATAGTCAATATGCAGCTTGTATATCAGTACAGATTTACTGTCCTCTAAAATTAACTCAACATACAGCCATTAGTAGCTGGCAACAAGTTGACAATATCTAAATAGCTGGCAACAAAAGTGAGTACACCCTCAGTGATAACAGCTGTACGTGGTGTAAACATGCAAATCCACATGTCCTCTTCATCATGTTAATGTTTTTGTCTGCTCGACACGAGCACGCAAATTTGTGTATCTTGTATGAGAGCAGTAAAAATTTGGTGCTTTGAGTCCAATTCTCTCATACTGACCACTGGATGTTTAACATCTCACCTCATGGTAAAGAGTCTCTGAGGATATGAGAATTAAAATTGTTGATCTCCACAAAGATGCTGAGTCTAACAAGATCAGTATCACCTGAAATAGTTACAGTACCGTGGTCAGGGTCATACAGAGGTCTTCCAAGAAGGGTTCCACTCGGAACAAAGTCCAAAAAAGTAGAAAAAGCAGAACTAACAAAGCAACTTTGATTTTCATACTGCAGCTTACATTTACACACACACATACATGTGAAAAGACAAACACTAAGTGCCAGAAAATTACAAAGATATGTAAAGAATTATAATAAAAAGGGTTAAAACCTAAATAGGATCTGCTGCAACAGGCTGCCACTTTGGCAGTGCCATCTTGCATCAGATGTTCAAATGTTCAAAAAAATCATGAAAAAAAATAATCTTTAATGTTTTAATTTTAATGCCCCAAGGTTGTGTGGTTGTGGTGTGTCAGATGAAGGCTGTGCTGCACTGAATTCAGCTTTGATTTCAAACCCCTCACACCTGAGAGAACTGGATCTGTCTAGGAATAACATCAGAGACTCAGGAGTGAAGTGTCTCTCTGCAGTAATAGAGAATCCTCACCATAAACTCAAGACACTGAGGTAAGATCATCTCTGTGAGAGTCACATCACCTTCAACTCAGTAAGACACATTCTCTTATAGTTTCAGTGCACGCTGATTGGTCTGATTCCTAATGACCTAATCACAATATTAGTTGAAGAAAAGTAGTTATTTGTACTGTAACCATTGTTTATCATGATGTAAAAAAAAAAAAAAAGGTTCTCTCTCTCTCTCTCTCTCTCTCTCTCTCTCTCTCTCTCTCTCTCTCTCTCTCTCTCAAAAAATGTAAAGACTGACACACAGTCGTATCATGCATGCTCAGATATACCATCTCAAACATCTTCTTTCGGCTTCTCCTGTTAGTGGTCTCCACAGCAGATCATCCATCTTCATACCCCTCTGTCCTCTACATCTGCCTCTTTCAAACCAACTACCTGCATGTCTTCCCTCATCACATGCATGAACCTCCTCTTTGATCTTCCTCTTTTACTCCTTCCTGGTGTCTCCATCCTCTGCATTCTTCTACCGATATATACCTCAAGTCCCCAACCATCTCAATCTAGCCTCTCTCCTTGTCTCCAAAACATCCTACATTAAGGAAAAAGGCACAAAATATGTTGTTTAAAATAATTATGCAGAATGCACAGAATGCAAATTTCAACAGGTTGTCATGAACTCAAAGCCCAAGTCTGTCATATACGGTGCATGGACAGAACATTGTCCGTACAATTAACACAATTTAAAGCAATTAAAATGTACAATTTGTTACATATTGATATTAGCCTTTCTTTGATATGACTTTAACAACTTTCTTATCAATTCAACTAGTTTATAGCCTATTTTTTCTTATGAGGATGCTTGTATTGTTAGTGTGTGAGGGGTGTGTGGTGTCGTCCACAATGCTGTTGGCTTTGCAGATAGAGATATCCGGTGGGAAGGCACGTACCGGGATACGCATGAGCGATAACAATGACCGCCGTGAACCAACATATACCAACAATAACGGACAGTGAGAGTGTGGAAGTTTAAATAGGAGCTGGTGATGATAATAAACGAGCACCATATGTGCGCGATTGAAGCGGAGCTTCAGAGAAATCGGCCGAGAAAGCACCTGACACGCTGAAGGGGGCCGAAGGGGGCGTGGCAGGGGGATTCCTGACAGATAAACATGTACTGTATGTATTTTTATAGCATGCCTTCATCGAACAAATCGCGGCAACGCTGTTGTGTAAAAAAAACCTCCAAAAACACGTGCATGCACATTCTCATTTATTAATATGAGCGATGAGCTCTTTAGTCTTCGGGTTGTTAATGGCACACTTTGCTCTCAGGCTTCAGATCTCTTCTCTGTAGGCCGATTCGTCATTGTTGCTGATCTGACCGACCGTCATTTGCATCTTGATCTTGAGGAGTTATGCAGAGAAGCACAGTCGTGGGTGAACAGGGAGTAGAATAGTGGGCTCAGAATATAGCCCTGTGGGATGCCAGTGTTCAGAGGAGTCTTCTCCTCCTTTGGCCAAAAGTAGCCCAATTTCCACTGGTTCCCCGTTACTAACAATAGCTGTGGCAGTCGTTGCTAACCATGTTGGTTACCACATTGGTTGCCATGTTTTATGCTGGATGCCCTTCCTAATGCAAACTATATTAATTATCTGGATTTACCTTGTCTTAGAAACAGCAATAAGCTTGTGCAACTCTAATGGCTGGGTTACACGGTCTGAAACAATAGTTAGAGTTTGTTATGTATTGCTTTTATATAATTCCTATCTAAAATGCTGTAAAATATCCTGATGAACTGATCTGTGTATTCTGAACTGAAAGAGTGAAGGGTGTGTCGTCTTTTTGCAGGTTGTGTGATGGTGAGATCTCAGATGAAGGTTGTGCTGCTCTGACTTCAGCTCTAAAATCAAACCCCTCACACCTGAAAGAACTGGATCTGTCATTGAATAACATCAGAAACTCGGGAGTCAAGTGTCTCTCTGCTGTACTGGAAAATCCTCACTGTAAACTGGAAACATTGAGGTAAGATCATCGTCATCCCTGAGAGTTGCATTACCTGCTCTTCTCAGCGTCTTCAACTCTACCACCTCCAGCTTTATCTCCTGTCTTTCACTCAGTGCCACTGTCTGTAAAGTCAAGTCAAGTCAAGTCTCTCTTGATGTCACCCAAATCTCACTTGGGTGACATCAAGAGTGTGATCATAAAATGTTTTAACAATTCAGTAAACCATACAGCATCGCAGGTCTCACCATAGTTGTATAAACTTTAATCCTCAACATTATTAAGCTGGTGTCTCTCATCTGGTACTACTGAAATATGCAATTATGTATCCTAGGCAAAGTGGAAGCTAATAGCATGTTTATGAATAATTGAACATGGAGATAGCATAGGAAAAGATAAATAGCAACGGGCCTTAAACAGAAAAGCAACAATTTTAATAAGTGTTCAAAAGTCACTACAGTGGAACTCCGTTGTACGAGCATAATTTGTTCTTGAAAATTGCTCGTAGGTCCATTTGCTCCTACGTTCGAACTGATTTTCCCCATAAGAATGAATGTAAAAGTGATTTAATCGATTCTGAGAACTTAAAAATATTTTAACAAACAAATACATCTCAAATTACCATAATGTAAACATAAATTAAACCCTTACTGTCAGGGAGCTCCAGATTCTTCTACCGTGCGTGCCCCGCCCGCATAAAGCTGCTCGCCGGCCTACTAATCACACACCTGACTCTTGTTTAGCAGTCATCACCCAACCATATATAAACCCCTCATTCACCCTCACTCACTGTCCGTTACTATCAATGGTTTGGCTGTACACGTCACGATTCTCCCGTGCTTGTGATCAGCGGCACACAGACTGCTTCTCATGCAGTTCTGGACTAGTGGACCGCGCTCCCACCGTGCACCACTGGATTACTTCCCAGTTACTGCGAAAACGCGATTTTGCAAAATAAACTTTGTTTGCTTTGACTTCGGCTTCCGCCTCTGTTTCTCGCATAACACTTACCCATGTGGTAGTGGTTGATTGCGAGTGTGAGACGCACCACGCTTGTAACCTCCTCGGTTTCCATGGTATTTCTATTTACTTTCGTTTTCACAGCACCATCACTGATTTACTTGGGAGACATTTTTCAAGATTTCTAGTGAAATAAAAATATAAAACTAAAAAAAGTTAAGTTTTCTTCAAAATGATCTGGTCTATGCAGTTAAAATGTCAAAAGCTGCAGTAAGGTCAAGGAGCTTACAAATCGAGCAAGGAAAAACGACCATGATGGGTAGAGGCTAGTAGCAGGTTATTTATCACTTTAACCAGTGCTGTCTCTGTGCTATGACTGACATATTTAATTGTATTCCTATGTTGATTCGAGATAATGGGGTGTTTAATTTTGTCCTATAGTTGGAAAACTGACACAGCTCAGTTTTATAAGTAGGGGGTCGATTCGATTAAAAGATTTTTTTTAAATAACTGGGGCTTAGAGGAAAGAAAACTGTGGCTAAGGGTAAAATTGCTTATTTTTAAAGGATGTTTATTGCTTTTGGAATTACTCATTTCAACAAATTGTTTTAGGTGAGTATTTTTGTTTAGGATTAAGAAAAGAATACAATTTATTGTTTTTTTTGGAAATCATCACCGCTAAATGTTGATGGTTTGCATGTTGCTGTAGTGATCCTGTTAATTTTTCTACAGTATTAAATATGTTAATTTAGCATTAATATTGTTATTTTCTGTTAGTTGGGGTAAAGAGATACAGTGATCTAGCAGCACAAAGAGCATTTTATATCTCTCCTTACATGCTTTTTGAAATGCTACCAATTTAGTTTGACACCATTTGAATTTGAATTTATGAGGGGTCTGCCTGGTTCAAGGTCCATAGATGTGGTGATAGTTTTTGTTTTCTGTCTAATATAAGCTACATTATCTAGAGTGTGGTGTGATGTTCACTGTAGGCATTCAGTAGCCTGATCAAATTTTGTGGTGTCAAAAGTTGCTCCAGTCATAGTCCATAACTCAGTAGCTGATATGAATGTACATTTAACGCTGTGTTCAATTTATATCAAGCTGGACCCAAGAGGATTAGATTAATTCAATGAAAACATATTAATTTGTTTTGATCCATGTTTTTGTAAACATAGAAAATAAAAAATTCTGATCAGTAACATTTATAATAACTATTTAAAAAAATAGACTTAATATTTAACTTATTAACATTAAGTATCATAGTATATTATATTACATATTACTTAATCTATATATTTTTTTTTCTCACTCCCTCTCTCTGTGATTGTCTTTCTGCAGGTTGTGTGATTGTGGTGTATCAGATGAAGGTTGTGCTGTTCTGGCTTCAGCTCTGAGATCAAACCCCTCACATCTGAGAGAACTGAATCTGTCCTGGAATTACCTCAGAGACTCAGGAGTGAAGCATCTCTCTGCTCTACTGGAGAATCCTCACTGTAAACTGGAGATACTGAGGTAAGATCATCTCTCTGAGAGTCATATCACCTGCTTCTCACTCCTTAGTCATGACATTAAAAACACTCAGAATTACATTCTCTCGCAGCTTTTTCATTACTAAGGGAAACTGAAAATTAGCTTTGAAATAGTGAGGATTCTAAAGACAGAGAGAAATGTATTATTTTGTACTGCAGTCATTATACATCATGTGGTGACAAGTTTAATCTTGTAACTTTATGTTCTCACACGCACACACCATCTTGCACAAATAATTCTATTAATAGATCAGTGTGCTGAGAGTCACATTCGAGTCACATAAACTGAGGTGATTAAGTGAAGAGTCTTGTGATAAAAATTATAATAGGAACATTATATTTATAATAAATCACTACTTTCAATACTTTTACATTTGAAGGCAAACACTTTTACTTTTCCTGGAGTCACATTTTACTGAATGGATCTACTTAAACTCAAGTAACAATTAATCACATGGTTTGTGCCTACGGTTTCCTAGACTGTTAAATATCAGTCAGACAGGCTCCAGTTTGTATAGCTGGGAAGATCCTGCCAGATACGGTTTTTAGTATGAATGAAACACCACAAGAGATTGTCTTGTCTCGATTTCTTTTCAGAGTGTACAACTCAGACTTCCAGTATAAATTTGTATCATGCCATCTGTAGAGGTTTTCTAATGATTCTGCAGTGATAGGGTTTATTGCAGATTGGCAGAAATCAGGGTACAGGAAACTGGTAGCTTACAGTACTTTGCAGAGTGGTACTCCAGGATTCACCTGTTCCTGTCAGAGAATGCAGGTGAGTGGAGACTGGACCCAAATGCAGGAGTATGGAGAGAACAGTTTTTAATAAATAAACAGGCTGGAAAAAAAACAGAGGCCGAATGAAGACAGTTCATAAAAAATGAGCAACCAATGAGGGCAAAGGCAAAAACAAAGTCAAATGAAACAGTTCAAAGTCCATGTGCCAATAGACAGAGCAATGCAGGAAAGCAAAATCCAAGAACCAGCAAACAGAACAATAAACAGCAGAGCAGAAGCACAAAAACAAAACAGTCCTGAGTTCAAAGAAAACAGGGCAGGAACATTACTGGCCAAGCCGGGGGATTGAGCCGGATCAGCACTGGGTAGTAGAACACCTTAGAGGTCGGAAAAAGGCCAGATGAAGCATGGAGCGAGCCTCCAGGTGGCTGCCCCTAGCACCGAGGCTTTCTGGCTGATGTGATGAGGCAGAGCAATGCCCCCTGCGGTGGTCTGAGGCAGAGCGACGCCCTCTGTCCGTGAGCCCGGAAGATACTGACAATTCCTTAATAAAAACAAAACAGATGGTGATAAAGTTTAGAAGGACAAGAACTGTGACCAAGACCATAAACATCATAGGTAATGTAATTGTTGAGAATTATAAGTTCTTGTGTGTTCACTTGAAAAAAAGAATTGACTGGAGGACTAACACTTAAGGTGTTGTACAAAAAGGGGGGGAGCAGGGTCTTTTATTTGAGGAAGGTCAAAAGCCAATAAGATGCCAATAGGATCAATAAACTCATTTGCAATTTTGAAACTATCATTAACACACCTGGATAAGTATTATTTAGTGAGAAGTCACTTAACAAACTGCTTTTCATTATTTACTATCTATCCCACTTCCTTCATGACATACTACAAGGACAAGAAAGAATAAAACTATTTTTCTAACACGGACTAATTCAAAACCTTTGCTATGAAAGACTATCTAAAAAATTAGTCTTACCTTTTATCATAGCGCTATATAGCAGCTTCTATTACTGTGTACTGTTTGTAATAAATATATTGTATATATATGCACTGTAAGACCACAGAAGACCACATAAAGCCACTGAACAGGGTCACTGAGTGCTGAGGTGCATGATGCCTAAAAGTTGCCAACGCTCTGCCAGTTTCATAGCTAAAGAGATTTAAACTTCCACTGACATTACCATACACAAAACTGTATGGTGGGAGCTTCATGGTTTCCGTAGTAGTTAACTCATATTAGCAAGTACAATGGCAAGCATCACATAGAGTGGCGTAAAGCACAAAACAACTGGACAGTGACAAATCTGTATGTCTACATATGGTCCCATTGGTAACAGAAATATTTAGACTGACAAACTTATATACATATATTAAACCTCAATAAATAGATTTTATTTTTATATTTGCTCTCATTTAGTTTATGGCTAAGATTCTCTATTTTTGAGTCATTAAAAACTGCAGTGACTGAACAAAAAGTTCTGTTGGACTCTGTTGAACTGAGTTTGTCAATGTCTTTCTGCAGGTTGGATCATTGTGGTGTCTCAGATGAAGACTGTGCTGCTCTGAGTTCAGCACTAAGGTCAAACCCCTTTCACCTAAAAGAGCTGGATTTGTCTTGGAATACCATCAGAGGTGCAGGAGTGAAGTGTCTCTCTGCTGCACTGAAGAATCCTCACTGTAAACTAGAAACACTGAGGTAAGATTCGTCACCTTGTTAGACTGAAGATGTCCTAGTAAAAGATTACTCAGCAACTTTACAGTAAAGAGGATCCACATGTTACATCTTGATGACCCTGCTGACCTTTGGATAGTTATAGAACAAAGTGTGTCAAATCAAGTTCAGAATAGAGTGTTTAGTTTGAGTAAACAGGTTGGGAAATTCAGTGCTGGTTGTTAATAGGCCTCAGTTTATTGCAACAAGCAACAGCTGTAAGATAACACGTTAGTTAACATCCTGGAAGTTGAATGTTAAAACTGCATTTTGAGAAAACCAGAATTTATTACTTTGCACTACAGTTTCTTTAAAAAAAAATAATAATAAAAAAAAAAATTAAAGCAAAAATCTGTGTCCTGAATTAAGAGTTTGAAGAGTTTGTTATTGTCTTTCTGCAGGTTGTGTAATGCTGATGTTATAAATGAAGGCTGTGCTGCTTTGACTTCAGCTCTGAGATCAAACCCCTCACACCTGAGAGAACTGGATCTGTCTGGAAATAAGTTCAGAGACTCAGAAGTAAAGTCTCTTTTTGCTGTACTGGAGATTTCTCACTGTAAACTGCAGATTCTGAGGTAAGATTATCTCTATGAGAATCATACTGTATGACCTGCTGCTCAACTGTGATAAATTACTCACAATCATGTGAACAGTCAATATATAAGAGACTTTTACTCACCCTCACATCTCTCAGTTCTGACTTTTTATAGCTGACTATAATCAGCATTTAATTTACCTAATGATTGTTTTGAATCAATAAATGGATAACAGAATTTTGGAGTTAAGGCCATGAACTACTTCCTCCTAAAACCGCTTCACATACCTGTCTCAGGTGTTTCTATTGTGGTCAGTCTGGTCATTTTATTAGGAAGTGTTCTGTCCTTTACCAGATCAATCCAAATACAGGTATCCTCGTCCCTTATTTCCAGCAAGCATAAAGCACCTTAAATCACTCTGAATCTTCAACAAGCTGGACCTGTTCAGTACATACAATCTGATCTACATTTAGATAGGGGGATAAACAGAAACAGATCTAAAGAAGGGTACAGAAAATTTCTGCGAGTACAGTGGCCTCCATCATCTGTAAAGAGACAGAAAGTTTGGAACCACCAGGACTCTTCCTAGAGTGGCCTGCCCAGCCAAACTGAGCAATTAGGGAAGGAGGGCCTTAGTCAGGGAGGTGACCATGAATTCAATGGTCACTTTGTGGAGAGAGGGGAACCTTCCAGAAGAAAACCATCTCTGCAGCACTTCACCAATCAGGCCTATATGGTAGAGTGGCCAGACAGATGTCACTCCTCAATAAAAGGCACATGACACCTGGAGTTTGGCAAAAAGCAGCTAAAGAACTCTAAGACCATTATGAACACAGTTCTCTGGTCTGTTAAAACAAAGATTGAACTCTTTTGCCTGAATGACAATTGTCATGTCTGTAGGAAACCAGGCACTGCTCATCACCTAGCCAATACAATCCCTACAGTGAAGCATGGTGGTGGCAGCATCATGCTGTGGGGATGTTGCTGTGTGAATGAACTGGGAGACTAGTCAGGATTGAGGGATAGATGAATACAGCAATGACAGAGACATCCAGGATGAAACCTGCTCAAGAGCACTTTGGTCCTCAGACTGGGGTGACGGTTCATCTTCCAACAAGATAACAACCCTAAGCACACAGCCAAGATAACAAAAGAGTGGTTACAGGTAGACTCTGTGAATGTCCTTGAGTGGTTCAGCCAGAGCCTAGACTTGAACCTGATTGAACATCTCTTGAGAGATGTGAAAATGTCTGTGCTCTTTCAGACTGATGGAGCTTATATATATATATATATATATATATAAATTTGCAAAGATTTTAAGATTTCAGTGCTGTGAATACTTTCCAGATGCACTGTATCTGGGCATATTCTAGGTGGGCAGCCTCTGGATAACAGGGTGGATCTGCACTGGCAGTTGTTCTGTCTTTGATGCTGCGTGGAAAGGTTTGAACAATGTTGACACTGTTGGGTAGAGGGAACCCAGTTCTTGGGCTCATGACCAGGAAACATTGGAGGCACATACTTGAACTGGGACTCACAAGGAGACGTGCCCAGGGCAGAGGAGCTTTGAGTGTTGTCAACATACTTGGCCCACATGACCAGGAAGAGGGGATTTGATGGCCATCAATGTCAGGGTGTTTTTTCAGTAATGGTTCAACCCTTTAGCCATTGGACTCACTGTACTTCATAACAGTCAAGAGTTGTACTCTTGTTCATAATAGTTGAGAGAAGTTGCCCCAAAACCATTAGGAGAACTGAAAGCCGTGATACGTCTCTGTGTCCTGTGAAATGCCACAGACTCAAAATACATGGTAGAACAGAATAACTTCTGTAGCTGTAGGCAGTTTGGGCAGCGGAATCAGCTGAAAGCCTTAGAGAATCTGTTTACTAATACTAGAATGCTAGTGTTACGCTGAGAAGGTAGAAGTCACATGATAAAGTCCATGAAGAAATGTGACTAAGGCCAACGAGTGATGGCCAGGCAAGGGGGGATTACATGGGACCTTTGCTGGGGCAGTCCACCACAAAGGTTTTGACATCCTCGGTAATAGTTGTCCACTAAAAGTAAACAACTACCAGTGGACTGGCTCTATTCAAGAACCTGGAAACAGATGTTTAACAACCTCCTTCTCTTGGGTATGAGCTTGTCTTATCACCACCTTGGCAATGGAGATGATGGGTGCTACAGGCTTTTTGTGGGTGGTGAGCAAAAATACTCAGGGCACAATATTAGGTTCGAAATACTTAAGACCTGGGCACTAAAAGAGGACAAACTAGATTAAACTAATGAATAGGAAGCATCCAGCACAGCAGGGATTGAGCTGTTTGGCTTGCAGGATGTACTCTAGGTTCTAGTGGTTGATGAACACTTGAAATGTGTGCTGAGCCCTCTCAAGCTAATGACTCCACTCCACTCTTTCAGCTCCAGATCTGCTTTAAGCAGTTCTCAGTCCCACCAAATCATAGTTATGTTTCTTGACAAAAAAGACCATAAACTAGCTGTCCCAGCTATATATAGTAGAAATTACAATAAAAGCTTCTTGACTTGACTTGACTAGATGATGTCGGTCCATGTCTTCAAGTGGATGACCACATTGTCTAGGTAGGCAGCTGCAAACTGATGGTGAAGACATAGAACAATGTCCATCAGTCTTTAGAGTCTGTAAGGGACAAATGGGAGGACTCTGTACTGCCAGTGTCCATTGGATGTGCTGAAAACTGTCTTGTGTTTGGCTTTCTGTGTCAGAGCCACCTGTCAGTATCCTTTTGTAAGATTACGGTTGGGTATAAAGCTGCCCCTCCCTAAGGCACTGTACCAGGTCATTTACTTTGGTGATAGGGTCATTGCAAAGTCTTAGGTTCTTGTCTGGCTTTGGTACTACCACAATGGGCCTGGAACAGGGGCTAATTGACTCCTCTACAATTCTACCCTTTAACATTTTCTTTATGTCTCTCTGAATTGCTAGACATCAGGCTTCAGGAACACAGCATGGTTGATGTCATACATCTACCCTTGATAACGTTTTATAGTCAAGATGTGCCAAGTGCATCAGGCCAAGTCAGGTCTTTTCCTTTCTTGACCAAGGTACACTCTGGAGGATCTGTCAGTATAGTGAAAAAGGTTTTAGAGTGCAGGAGTGTGTATACAGTGCTTGTCAGCAAGCCTTGCCACTGTGTATGGTCCTTGCCAGTGAACCAGAATTACAGTCTGTGCTCGGTACTAGGAGTAGAATCTGGTTTCCTGGTTGGAATTTTCATGGCTGAGCTGCTCTTTATTGCTCAGCCTGTCACAACTCATATGTTGCCTCATGATGGGTGCTCCTTGATCGATCTTATCCTGCATATTCTATATTCTACCACTGATCTATAAGGTGAGGTTTGTTTCTCCTGGGAGAACCTAAGAAGGTTGAAGCATGTGTTGCAGCAGCATTCTGGATCATTTGCACTGGCAATTACCATCATCAAACGCACAATGTCTCATATTCAATAAATAGAATTTAATTATGACATTTTGCATCTCATTTAATACATTATTAAGATTCTGTATTTTATAGTGACTAAAGGTCCTGCTTAAATGATCTGTGTTTTCTGAACTGAGAACATTAAGAGTGTGTCATTGCTTCTTTGCAGGTTGTGTGATTGTGATATTTCAAGTAAAGACTGCGGTGTTCTGACTTCAGCTTTGAGATCAAACCCCTCATACATGAGAGAACTGGATCTGTCTAATAATAAACTCGGAGACTCAGGAGTAAAGCGTTTCTCTGCTGTACTGGCAAATCCTAAATGTAAACTGGAGACACTGAGGTAAGATCATCTCTCTGAGAGTCACCTGCCCTGCTCCTCAATAAGACACATTCTCTAATAGTTTAAGTTTAGTTGTGTTTTAAACCTTTATTTGATATTTCTGATTTCTTAAAAACAGCAATCACAACAATTTTCAGAGCATTAGACATGTCAGTTGACATCCTGGGATTTAAACGTCCTACATTTAGAACAGAACATCCTGTTATGATATTGTATTTATATCAGTTTGTATAATACACAACTTAATGTTGAGTTCTTTTGGTTGTTCTCTGTGGTGAGTAAGTGAGCTTTTGCATAATTAATTACTAAGATTTTGGAAAGTGAGAAGTGAGTAATGGAGAAGGAGTTTGCTGGCACTGATCTTTAAGAATAAGGGAGATTTGCAGACCTGCAGTAACTACAGGGGAATTAAGTTGATCAGTCACACCATGAAGTTATGGGAAAGAGTAGTGGAAGCCAGGCTGAGAGAAGAGGTGACCATCTGTGAGCAACAGTATAGTTTCATGCCAAGGAAGAGCACCAAAAACGCATTATTTACTTTGAGAATGTTGATGGAGAAGTATAGAGAAGGTCAGAAGGAGTTGCATTGTTTGTTTGTGGATTTAGAGAAAGCGTACGACAGGGTGGAGAGAGGAGTTGTGGTATTGTATGAGAAAGTCTGGTGTGTCAGAAGTATGTGAGGGTGGTGCAGGACATGTATGAGGACAGTGTGACAGCAGTGAAGTGTGCAGTAGGAACGACAGACTGGTTCAAGGTGGAGGTTGGACTGCATCAAGAATCGGCTCTGAGCCCTTTCCTGTTTGCAGTGGTGATGGACAGGTTGACAGACAAGTTTCCCTGGACTATATTGTTTGTGGATGATATTGTGATTTGTGGTGAGAGTAGTGAGCAGGTGGAAAAGAGCCTGGAGAGGTGGAGGTACTTGCTGGAGAGAAGGGGAATAAAGGTCAGAAGGAGTAAGACAGAGTACATGTGTGTGAATGAGAGGGAGGGCACTGGAGGGGTGTGGTTGCAGGGAGAAGAGGTGGAGAAGGTGGAGGAGTTCAGGTACCTGGGGTCAATAGTGCAAAGTAATGGAGAGTGTGTTAGAGAAGTGAAGAAAAGAGTGCAGGCAGGGTGGAGTGGGTCCAGAAGAGTGATAGCAGGAGTGATTTGTGATAGAAGAGTATCTGTGAGAGTGAAAGGGAAAGTTTATAGGACTGTGGTGAGACCTGAGATGATGTATGGATTAGTGACAGTGGCATTGAGTAAAAGACAGGAGGTGGAGCTGGAGGTAGCAAAGCTGGAGATGTTGAGATGTTCGTTGGGAGTGACGACGATGGATAGGATTAGAAATTAGTTTATTAGAGGGACAGCGCATGCAAGACGTTTTGGAGACAAGGTGAGGGAGGTGAGATTAAGATGGTTTGGACATGTGCAGAGGAGGGACATGGGGTATATCAGTAGGAGAATGCTGAGGATGGAGACACCAGGAAGAAGGAAAAGAGGAAGTCCAAGGAGGAGGTTTATGGATGTGGTGAGGGAAGACATGCAGGTAGTTGGGTTGAAAGAGGCAGATGTAGAGGACAGAGGGGTATGGAGACGGATGATCTGCTGTGGCGACCTCTAATGGGAGAAGCTGAAAGAAAAAGAAGAAGATTATGTATTTTTTAGTGAAAGACCACAGTAAACCTTTAATGAAAAAGTTCCTGCCAAACTGATCCATTTATCTTGAACTAAGAGAATGAAAAGTGTGTCATTGTCTCTTTGCAGGTTGTGTGGTTGTGATGTCTCAGATGAAGGTTGTACTGCTCTGACTTTAGCTCTGAAATCAAACCCCTCACACCTGAGAGAACTGGATCTGTCTGAGAATAAACTTGGACCCTCTGGTGTGACACATCTCTTTGCTGTACTGGTGAATCTTCACTGTAACCTGCAGACACTGAGGTAAGTTCATCTTTCTGAATCACATGAAAATAATCTGATCAAAAGATTTTTTTTTGTTAGTTTTCTGCATATTATATGATGTAGCTGATCTTAGCTTGTCTCAGAACTGGAACTGGAAAAAAGAGTATTTATGATTAACATTTTTAGCCATGGCATTAAAAAAGTTCATTACAACTTAATCAAAGCTGAAAATGTCCTTTAAAAATGTAATGGTTCTAAACACAGCAAATGTACAAATTTGTACTGCAACAATTAATTATAGGAGGAAAAGTTCATACACACTCTTGTACATATCTGTGGTGTGCATTTTCATTCATTTGTGTATTAATGTAGCTAAAGAAAGCTATTTTGGTTTGATTGTTGTTTTTTGCTGCAGAGATCACTCAAAATGTGCAGTAAAGATCAGCAAATAAATTCTCACTTGGACCAGCTAAATGTGTTTACAATGTAAATGCATGTATCATATATTTGCAGGAATGTGACTATTAAGGAAAATGACTGCCCTTTGTTAACTTTGTGAAGACAGAAATACAATGGCACTCACCCACCTACCATGCCTCCTCCACACACCTCTTAAACACAACGTTATTCATGATTAAAATTTTGTCAACTTTCCTGCTGAACTGATCTGTGTGGCCTTGAGATTGAATAATGTCATTGCTTCTCTGAAGGTTGAGTGATTGTGAGATCTCAGATGAAGGCTGTGCAACTCTGACTTCAGCTCTGAGATCAAACCCCTCACACCTCAGAGAACTGGATCTGTCAAGGAATAACATTAGAAACTCAGCAGTTAAGAATCTCTCTGCTGTACTGGAGAATCCTCAATGTAAACTGGAGATACTGAGGTAAGATCATCTCCCTGAGAGTCACATGACTTTCTTTAAAAAATAAAGATCTAAAGATAGAGAGCAGGTACTTCTTTGTATTGCAATCATTGTTCATAGTTCAATTTTGTGAACTCGATATACGTATTCTCACTGCGCATACACTATATTGCCAAAAGTATTGGGTCACCTGGTCATAAGTACAGTATGTCCTTTTTGAGCATCGCATTCCACATTTCGTCCCAATTTGCTTCACTCTTCTAGGAAGATGTTCAACTAGATTCTGGAGGGTGCTTATGGATATTTGTGTTCAGCGTTCACATTCATTTCAAAGGTGTTCAGTAGGGATGAGTTCAGAGCTCTATGGCAGCAAGATCTTCCTCTCCAAAGCATGTAAACCAGATCTTCAAGGAGCTCACTTTGTGCACAGGGGCATCACCATCCTGGAGCCAGTTTGGGTTTCCAAGTTCAAGCGATCAGGTGTCCCAATATAGTGAATTATAGTGTAGTATATTAACATAGTTAAATAAGGCTACACCTTGCTGATTTATTGCTGCAGAAATTATTTAGATTATTATTTAACTTTGCAGTTAAAACCAGCAACATGTCACTTAATGGAAATTTTTATTCATTTGAAATAATACACTGAGCATTAGAGAGACAAGGAACAGACTGTTAGACTTTCTTCACCATACTATTGGAAAAGAAGTTGTATTAATTGGTACATAACCAAAATATTCTGTGAAGGAAAGAGGTGAATGTGATTGGCCTCAGACAGCATGGAAATCTCTGCAACATTAGAGTAAATTGTGAAAAATGTCAGGTAATATTCTAAAAATTAAAACGTTAGTAGAAAATTAAGATAACAAACAACAAATAACAAACTGCAGCCATAATCTGCAGTTTCACAGGAAAAAAAACTGTCAAAAAATTTATCTTGCAAACAAATATACATACCAGTAGGCCATGTATTTCACCCCAAGGCCTTCAGTGTGTCCCACCTTAATCAATCCACCTCTTAATACCATCATTATGACATCACGACTGAAGAAACCATGAGTATTATAGTGAAGTGCAGTAGATCAGAGCGCTGCATCACACAGGATCTCATACAGTCAGAATGAATGTCATCACTAAAGCAAAAAACCCAATGATCACAATTCAACACATCTCCTTTCACTGGAGCCACAACTGCACCTCCACATACATCATTTTCAGCAGAAGCATCAATATTCACCTCATCACATCACTCCACTGTTTCCATGCTTGTTTGTGCATTTTTTTCTGTAAGTTGGATTTGAAATAAATGCAAATTGTGGGTTTTTTTGATAATTTTATGGGAAAGAAAACACAAAAGTATGAATGGTTCAGGAAAAAGCTTAACAAATCTTTTGAACTGTTTCGGCCGACCTTTTCTCAGGATGTCCAGCTTTTCTTGAAGAATCCACATTGTAAATGTCCTTGTAAATGTATCTGTGACCAAATCAAATTCTTCTCTTATGTCAGCCATTCTTCTTTTATTTTTTTACTTTTGGCTTCTCCCATTAGGGGGCGCCACTGCAGATCATCCGTCTCCATACCCCTCTGTCCTCCACATCTGCCTCTTTCAAAACAACTACCTCCATGTTTTCCCTCACCACATCCATAAACCTCCTCCTTGGTCTTTACTCTTTTCCTCCTCCTTGGTCTTCCTCTTTTCCTCCTTCCTGGTGTCTCAGCATTCTCCTACTGATATACCCCATGTCCCGCCTCTGCACGTGTCCAAACCATCTCAATCACACCTCCCTCTCCTTGTCTTCAAAACGTCCTACATGCACTGTCCCTCTAATGAACTCGTTTCTAATCCTGTCTATCGTCGTCACTCCCAATGAACATCTCAACATCTTCAGCTCTGCTACCTCCAGCTTCACCTCCTGTCTTTTACTCAATGCCACTGTCTCCAATCCATACAACATCTCAGGTCTCACCACAGTCCTATAAACTTTCCCTTTCACTCTCACAGATACTCTTCTATCACAAATCACTCCTGCTATCACTCTTCTCCACCCACTCCACCCTGCCTGCACACTTTTCTTCACTTCTCTAACACACTCTACATTACTCTGCACTGTTGACCCCAGGTACCTGAACTCCTCCACCTTCTCCACGTCTTCTCCCTGCAACCGCACCCCTCCACTGCCCTCCCTCTCATTCACACACATGTACTCTGTCTTACTCCTACTGGCTTTCTGTGTAAAGCTGCTTTGAGACAATGTCTGTTGTGAAAAGCGCTATACAAATAAACTTGACTTGACTTGACTTTCATTCCCCTTCTCTCCAGCCCGTACCTCCACCTCTCCAGGTTCTTCTCAACCTGATCCCTACTCTCACCACAAATAACAATATCATCCGCAAACATCATAGTCCACTCCTGTCTGACCTCTCCTGCACTTCCTCATTCCACCACCATGTCTCTTTATTCTTCCTTTCTATTTCCAGGTGTTACACCAAGAACCTTTCTAACTGTCTCCCTGATCAATTCTGCATTAGTTTCCACAATCATCCAGAACCTCTTCACCCCCACCGAGCTCCTGTCTGATCTCTTCCCTGAATCTCTCTCTACAGTCTTTCCATCATCTTATTCTTCTTTCAGTTCTCACTCTCCTCCTCTTCTTCTTCACCTCCAAAACCATCCTACAGACCACCATCCTATGCTGTCTAGCTACACTGTCCCCCGCCAACACCTTACAGTCTCCAATCTCCTTCAGGTTGCATCTCCTGCATAAAACATAATCCACCTGTGTGCACCTTCCTCCACTCTTATACGTCACCCTATGATCCTCCTTCTTTTTAAAATACGTGTTCACCACTGCCATTTTCATCCTTTTAGCAAAATCTACCACCATCTGCTCTTCCACATTCCTCTCCTTAAAACCATACCTACCATCACCTCCTCATCACCTCTGTTCCCTTCACCTACATGCCCATTAAAGTCTGCACCATTCACCAATCTTTCATTCCTACATTCACCTTCTGCCACTTCATCTAATTCACTCCAGAATCTTTCCTTCCCCTTCATCTCACAATCCACTTGTGGAGCATAAACACTGATGACATTTATCATCATCCCTTCAACTTCCAGCTTCACGATCATCACCCTATCAGAAACTTTCTTCACCTCCACTACACTCTTACTGTACTCTTCCTTCAGAATCCCCCCTACACCATTTCTCCTTCCATCCACACCATGATAGAACAGTTTAAACACCTCCAATGTTCCTGCTCTTACTCGCTTTCCACTTGGTCTCCTGAACACACAACATCTCTACCTTTCTTCTCTCCATCATATCAGCTCCCTCTCTCCCTTTACCCGTCATAGTACCAACATTTAAAGTACCAACCCGAACCTCCACTCTCCTACACTGCTCCTTTCCCTGCCGTCTCTGTAGACGTCTTCCTCCTCACCTTCTCCTCCTCCTTCGGCCACCAGCCCAGTTTGCAATTATGGAAAGAAAATTAAGTGAGAATGAACTTTTAATAAATACTTCAGGCTGGGACTACATAGGACAGCTATGTCTTTCTTTCTATTTATTATTGATATTTAGTTAATTAATCATAACTGTTTTGCTGAGGGTCTGAATTCAGTAGTGCATATACAATGCAATAATTGATATAAAGTTCCTTCAGAACTGAACTATGGGTTATGAATTGAGAGGATAAAAAGTGTGATTGTCTCTCTGCAGGTTGTGTGGTTGTGGTGTCTCAAATGAAGGCTGTGTTACTTTGGTGTCAGCTCTAATATCAAACCCATTACATCTGAGAGAACTGGATCTGTCTCGGATTAAACTCAGAGACACAGGATTGAAGTGTCTTTCTAATTTACTGGAAAATGCTCACTGCAAACTGGAGATACTGAGGTAAGATCATCTGTCTTAGAGATGACCTGCTCCTTATTGAGACACATAGTCTAATTTTGAAATAAAGTTAAGGATTCTCCTTTCAGCTCAATTTTTTGAAACAGCTTGATCTCCTGGTACTTTGTTCACAAAAATATTGTCTCTGTACTGATCCATCTGTCAATATGTCCCTCCACTCTTCCCTGACTCATGAACAAGTCCCTGAAATACTTGAACTAATCTGCTCAGTGTTCTATATCATCCCATCTGGACCCAGTTTTCAGCAAATCATGAATTTATATCCAGGGGTGCTGATCTTTATACTGCCCACTCCACTAAAAGCCACCTCAGAGCATGCTGGACATCACTACTTGATAAATTGATTTAGTCCACGTCATCTGCAAATACTAACGATGCAACCAGAGATCACCAAAACAGAGGTCCCCTGAAAATGGACTTCACATTGAGATTTTGTGGATAAAAAAAACTCTCAGAATTTATGACAACAGGGGTGCCCCCCTGAATCACCACATTTGTGATATGAATCAACCATTTTCTAGGACCTATGGTCCATAATTATTGGTCCTTCAAAATAAAAATTCTGAAACATGTTCCATGGGATTCAAAAACTTTTTTGACTTTAATTTGTCCTCTTTATGGTAAGCACATTACCACATTAGAAACCATATTACTAAATATACTGCACTTGCATCTGGCATTCACTAATGCTTGAACCCCACTGTTCAGTACCCTGGCATAGACCCAGGGAGGCTAAAAAGTTCCAAGTTAGAACATACCCTCCAGGCTACCATCCAGACATTTCTTTACTCTGATTTCTCTGCTTGGCTCACCAGTGTTTGTGAGTTGCATCTGGAGTCCTACAAGCTAATTAAAACTGTAAGACCTATTTCTTTAAATCTATGAGCTCTTTTTGCGCCTGTTACCATCAAGGCAAGCACTGACCACTTTACTGTCAGGATATAGGAAAATGCTAGCGACTATGCTTCTGTGTTTCACCTCCAGATGCCACCAGTGAGCCCCTACTCCCTAAGCCCTACGCCCTACACCCTAAGCAGAGCTTAGGGTTTACATCTTTAGCCCTGTGTTCTTAATTCCCCTCTTTTGTGTCTGTGATCATCAGCTTATTTAATTGGTTCTGCGAGATTTTTTGACATTGAGATTTTTGTGTCATGTCTGTTCTTTCTTGACTCTGTGTGAACTTAATAATATAATTCTGAGGGACTTTGTTAGAGCACTTCCCTGTGGAGAGTATCTATTTTTCTGCCTCAGTTTTATTTTAATTTCTCTTTATTGCTGGGTTTTCAAACCTGTGCTCTTAAAAAAAAAAAATCTAGGTATTAAGTTTGCTTCTTTCCTTGTGGTGCTTTCTGGACATTGTAAATAAAGAACTTAATTTATTAGCACTCTGGTCTCTGCACATGAGTTATAATACCTTCCTGTGGCGGACAGTTAGAGTGTCTCACTCGAGCAACTCGAGTTTAAACCCAGTTCATGGTGCTTTACAGTCACAGGTCTTTTCAGCTGCCTCGGTAATGAAGGCCCAGAACATTGTTAATTCCATCTCTATATAGGTGTATATGTATATATTTTTCAGATTTACTTTAACTTTAGAAAATGTGCAACCGGAAGCTTCTGTCACCAAAACAAATTCTTTATAAGTGGAAACATACTTGGCAATTAGGCAATTAGCTTTCTAATTCTAATTTTGATGTTTCCAGCCACCCATGGAGCACAGAATTAGCTCTGTTGGAACTGTGACATCTCCTTTAGAATTGTCTTTGAAACGATGTTCCCAGCAAACCATCACTGCTTAATTTGGCTTACCAAGTGTGTATGAAATATTTCTGTAGTATCTGAACAACCTTATGTTGTCGGGCTTTTCTGTGCTTGCAGCACACACTTCTGGGTTTTTCCAGTGCTGCCTGGTATTTAAGGATACCAAAGACATTATCTTGCTTCTAGATTACCTCACCAGCTCTACATGTCTCTGAGACTGCACTATTTCCTGGTCTGGAGCTCAGTCTTGGACCCCTGTTCTGCCTGGTGTACCCTGGTTACTGGTTTGGACTTTGGACTAACTTTTGGTTTGTGTTTTTCGGTTTTGCTTTGGTCTACTGTGTATTTTACCCCTGCCTGTTTTATTTATTAAAAACTGTTTTCACATCTGTTGCATCCTGCATTTGGGTCCTTCCAGACTGTTCTCTGATAGCTTAATCTTGCCCTGCCTCTTCCCTTTCCCTGACATTTACTGATAGCCAGAGGTGGCAAAAGTACACACATCCTTCACTTAAGTAGAAGTGCAGATATTAATGTTTTAAAAGACTCTGGTAAAAATTCTGTAGAAGTTCTGACTATTTGTTTTTACTGAAGTGAAAGTAAAGAAGTTTGGGCTCTGATATGTACTTAAGTTAAAAGTATCCTTTACTTCTACCTGTTTTAGTGTCACACTGGGAACTGAACTTAATATATTAACTGATTAAAATAATGTGATTAATCGAATGATTATCACGAGTTAACCCACGATTAATCACAACTTAATCACACATTTTTATCTGTTCTAAATGTATCTTAAATTAATACTTTTCAAGTTTTTTTATACTGTAATCAACATTGGGATGGACAAAAAATGTATGTTAATTAATCGTAAAACCAAATTTCTATTTTATTTTTCGGTGTTTTTTAATTTTTTATCTGAGTAAAGAAAGGACGATGTGAATAAACATGTGTTGCCCGGAATGTTTCAATTTTGCCTCTTTTATATTTCTTAATTTATATCTTTAATAAATTGCATTAATTAATTTGCGTTAATTTTGACAGCCCTAATTAAAATAACAGTACAAAACGGTTTTCAAATTTAGTTTTCTAATGAATGTATCCAGGCTGAACATCCACTAAAAAGAACACGAGCAGAGAAAAGATGATGATCAGGAATGCCTTCGTCTGTGGTGTGTGTGAGAGACAGGAAATGAAACACCAGCGGTAGATCAAAAAAGCTGCGCAATGAGGGAAAAATGTTGATAAGCTGAAAACGGCGCAATGAGAAGAA
The DNA here is from genome assembly GCA_024362625.1 of Silurus asotus. Taxonomy (NCBI): domain Eukaryota; kingdom Metazoa; phylum Chordata; class Actinopteri; order Siluriformes; family Siluridae; genus Silurus; species Silurus asotus. The sequence continues at coordinate 814,837 of MU592027.1, read as the reverse complement.
AGAATATTGACATTTCACCGAATAGATAAAAACTGAAGTAACGAGTCTGTTTTAAATATGTAAGAAGTAGAAAGTACAGATATTTGTGTAAAAATGTGTCTGAAAAATAAAAGCTGTCCCTGTCCCTGGTGTATCACTGACAAATGGTAATAATCAGTTTATTACCACTTTATCAGTTTAATATCCAGAACATGTGGCCAAAAGTCCAAAGGCACAACCACATATTTGAACACTAAACTATTAATGCTGTTGTTATCAATGAAAGCTTTTAAAGGACACAACAGTTAGAGTTTCATCCGGAGGGAGAAGACACTTTCATTACTTAGTGTAAACTCTAACATAACATTTCCAAATTGGGGGGCTTTTGGTACTCCACTCCTGCTTTGTTTCCTTTGCCAAATGCAACTCCAGTGTGGAATAGTCCCTGTTCAAACGTTTGGTTTCAGCGCCAGTGCTGTAGGAGGAGGTGTATATCTACACAGAATCTCTTCACCTACCGAACTAGTTTTGGCTCTTTTTCCATCAAAATGGTTACATTCTATATTCCATTTTTTGTGCCCTTGATCGGTTTACCAAGGAGCTAACTACATCTCTAGCAGGTGGTAAGGCAACAAATACATGAAATTGGTTTATATCATCAGGGTCCTGAACTCGAGGCACTTGATCTTTTCACACATTATAAACACATACTACAATCTATTTTTTATTCTATTTTATGCCTTTCACCTCAAAAGACATATTGCTGTTAACATTTGTATAAACTTCATTCATAGTAATATATAGTAAGTTAAAGCTGTTGTGACTACAGTAAAGAAGTTCATGATTGTGTCTTAGGATGCGATTTTGAAGAATGTTTTTGCTTTATGTAGGTTATCTGGTTGTGATGTCTCAGAAGAAGGCTGTGGTACTCTAAATTCAGCTCTTGGCTCAAACCCCTCACACCTGAGAGAACTGGATCTGTCTTGGAATAAAATCAGAGACTCAGGAATGAAGTGTCTCTCTGCTGTGCTGGAGAATCCTCACTGTTATCTGCAGACACTGAGGTAAGATCATCTCTCTGTGATTCACATCACCTGCTCCTTAGTAAGACACATTCTCCAATTGTGAGACTGAACCAAAGGTTTTGGTTTCAACATCTAATTTCCTTAAGAGGAAAAGAATTTAATTTCACTACATTATATATTTTTTGTTTTCTATTCACAATAATACTGTGTATTAATTGATTTGTTTGGATATCAACTGAAAAGTGCTTTTATAAATACAGGCTGTAGTCCTGTAGTCAGTTCTGCTGTATAATCAGTGAACAGAGGATTTGATAATTCTCTGAATAACATCGGTACAATATCGGACGGTAAAATCAGTCTTTATATTAAATATCTTTAGAGGAAAACAGGTTAGTAATCTGGTGCTGTCTGATAGTGGTAGCAAGGTAGTTCATTCTGTGCTAAGTCTTAGTAATAGTGACACATCAATGCACTGCACCAAGAGCATGACATAAAAACACTAAACATGTAAGATAAACTGGGGTCCATGGTCAGAAATGACATTCAAAAGGATTCCATGCAGATTTAATATGACTGATCAGAACTTCAGAAGGTTTCGTGAGTTTACCAGTTTAAACTCAAGCAACCATTGCAGAACAACATCTAGGTACACAAGGACAAACCTGTTGTAAGCCTTTAATACTGCTGTAGCATAAGTAGAAGAGCACAACCAAATATATGAAATGGTCAAAATGTGTGCTAAGGCTGTTTTATTCAGTTTAAAAATAAGACTTATTCAAGTCGAGCTAAGTGAAGTAGACCCAAGTATAGGGCTTGAATGCTGACTCAATTAGAGTTTAATTTATTCTTAATTTTACTGTAAATCAGTCCTGGGATGTCAGCAAGCAATAGAGGATGCTGAGGGGTTTTTTTTGCTACAAAGAAGTCTTTGCTGAGGGTCAAAAAAAGGCCTGGGTTGTTTTATAAGCAATCTGATGGTGGTCTGTAGGATGGTTTTGAAGGTGAAGAAGACGAGGAGGAGATTGACCAATTGTAGCGATTGTCCAGGCAGAGGAACCGAGCTGGGAAGGATGTGCTGCAAGTTAGACCAATAAAGGATGGAGATGGAAATGTGTTGACTAGTGAGGAGAGTGTGTTGAGAAGGTGGAGGGAGTATTTTGAGCAGCTGATGAATGAGGAAAATCAGAGAGAGAGAAGGTTGGATGGTGTGGAGATGGTGAAGCAGGAAGTGGATAGGATTAGTAAGGAGGAAGTGAGAGCAGCGATTTAGAGGATGAAGAGTGTAAAGTCGGTTGGACCAGATGACATACCGGTAGAAGCGTGGAGATGTTTAGGCGAGATGGCAGTGGAGTTTTTAACCAGATTGTTTAACAGAATTTTGGAAGGTGAGAAGATGCCTGAGGAATGGAGAAGAAGTGTGCTGGTACTGATCTTTAAAAATAAGGGAGATGTGCAGACCTGCAGTAACTACAGGGGTATTAAGTTGATCAGTCACACCATGAAGTTATGGGAAAGAGTAGTGGAAGCCAGGCTGAGAGAAGAGGTGACCATCTGTGAGCAACAGTATGGTTTCATGCCGAGGAAGAGCACCACAGATGCATTATTTGCTATGAGAATGTTGATGGAGAAGTATAGAGAAGGTCAGAAGGAATTGCATTGTGTGTTTGTGGATTTAGAGAAAGCGTACGACAGGGTGGAGAGAGGAGTTGTGGTATTGTATGAGAAAGTCTGGTGTGTCCGAAGTATGTGAGGGTGGTGCAGGACATGTATGAGGACAGTGTGACAGCAGTGAAGTGTGCAGTAGGAACGACTTTTGTGGATGATATTGTGATTAGTGGTGAGAGTAGTGAGCAGGTGGAGAAGTATTGCATGAGAAAGTCTGGTGTGTCAGAGGACCTGTGAGACCTGAGATGATGTATGGATTAGAGACAGTGGCATTGAGTAAAAGACAGGAGGTGGAGCTGGAGGTAGCAGAGCTGAAGATGCTGAGATGTTTGTTGGGAGTGTTGACGATAGACAGGATTAGAAATGAGTTTATTAGAGGGACAGCGCATGTAGGACGTTTTGAAGGTGAGGGAGGTGAGATTGAGATGGTTTGGACATGTTCAGAGGAGGAACATGGGGTATATCAGTAGGAGAACGCTGAGGATGGAGACACCAGGTAGGAGGAAAAGAGGAAGAACAAGGAGGAGGTTTATGGATGTGGTGAAGGAAGACATGCAGGTAGTTGGGTTGAAAGAGGCAGATGTAGAGGACAGGGGGGTATGGGGACAAATGATCTGCTGTGGCGCCCCCTAATGGAAAAAGCTAAAAGAAGAAGAATACAGATTAATTTAGACATAGTTCATTTAAAACAGTCCAAGACCCACTGGCATAAATATTAATTCTAAATATTAATTAAGCTTTGTTTTACTTGCCAACACGGATGAAGTAGCACTAGCCACATCTACTGTATTTAATGAAACATTTCATGCTGAACTTATTTGTTCTGAGAGAGTGAAGTGTGTGTCATTGTCTCTCTGCAGGTTGTGTGATTGTGATGTGTCAGATGAAGGTTGTTCTGCTCTGACTTCAGCTCTGAGATCAAACCCCTCACACCTGAGAGAACTGGATCTGTCTAGAAATGAAATCAGAGACTCAGGAGTGAAGTGTCTCTCTGCTGTACTGGAGAATCCTCACTGTAAACTCAAGACACTAAGGTAAAATAAAGAAAAAAGCATAATCCTAAGTAAGAAACTTTTAACATACGCAACCAGTTGAGTTGTAAATGATGCAAAAAAATCTTTTTTTTTTAAGCTCATATTTGCCTATTAAATATTTCTAACCATTTAAACCCTCACCCAAAAAATATTAAATCCAATTACTGTAGAAAGCCTATACTTAGAATATGTTGTAGATCAGGATTATAGTTCCAAGTATTTGTCCAGTGTTTGCTCAGGATGCAGGGGTTTACAGTCTATACACTGACATGTCCAGTCTCTCAGTGTACATGACACAGATTTTTTCAATCCAGTTTTATGTGTAGAAATAGTTATCCCAAGGCATCCAGGCTCCCTTCCAGATGTACTGAACAGCTTCCATGCTTGGCTTGAATAGCAGACACTGGAGATTAACACCTCCTCCCAATGAACAGGTGCTGTGTTTTACCATACCTGATGTGAGGTATGGAAGGCTTCTTGTTAGATTTTTATCATGCCCAAACAAAACTTCTTGAAAAAAAATTATTGGAAAGGTTTTCCATACAATCTACGATACTCGTGGTGGCTTTTCTGATCAGGGAAGAATCACACAGCACACTGAATGGAGCAATGTTCTTCTTCGGTTTATTGCAAGCGGCAGACAAGTATATATACATATTGGAAAGAAAGCCTGACCTAAAGCTGTTTCCTGTTTGGATAAGAAGACTTACAAACACGATTCCAAAAAAAGCTGGGACACTGAACAAATTGTGAAGAAAAACAGAATTCAAGTCTGTGGAAGTTTTCCAATTTTAATATTTTATTTAGAATACAACATATATGGCATATCAAATGTTTAAACTTAGAAAATGTATAAATCTAAGGGAAAAATAAGTTGTTTTTAAATTTAATAGCATCAACACATCTAAAATGTTGGGACAAGGCCGTGTCTCCACTGTGGCATCCCCTCTACTTTTTTAAAACAATCTGCAAACATCTTGCTCAAGTTTAGAAATAGGTTTATTGTTTCATTCTGGTCTAATGCAGGCTTTTAGTTGCATAAATGTCTCAGGTCTTCTTAGTCGCATCTTCCTCTTTATGATGCGCTAAATGTTTTCTATGGGTGAAAGATCTGGACTGCAGGCTGGTCATTTCAGTACCCGGATCCTTCTTCTACACAGCCATGATGTTGTAATTGATGCAGTATGTGGTCTGGCATTGTCATGTTGGAAAATGCAAGGTCTTCCCTAAAAGAGACGACGTCTGGATGGGAGCATATGTTGTTCTAGAACTTGGATACACCTTTCAGCATTGATGGTGCAGTTCCAGATGTGTAAACTGCCCATGCCACACGCACTCATGCAACCCCCAGTCATGACGTCTGACTACAGAACAGTTTTCCACTTTGCCACAGTCCATTTTAAATGAGCCCTGGCCCAGAGCAAATGCCTATAGAGACCTATAGAGGTTTATCCGGCGACGGCGAATGATACGGTGGATTGTGGTTTTCCGGCCTTGACCCTCATGCACAGAGATTGTTCCAGATTCTCTGAATCTTTGGATGATATTATGCACTGTAGAAGATGAGAACTTCAAACTCTTTGCAATTTCTTTCTGAGAAACTCCTTTCTGATATTGCTCCACTATTTCTCACCGCAGCATTGGGGGAATCTGTAATCCTCTGCCCATCTTGACTTCTGAGAGACACTGCCTCTCTGACCTGCCACTCTTTTGCCAATTGACCTAATAAGTTGCAAATTGGTCCTCCAGCTGTTCTTTATCTCTCATGAAATCCAAAATGAGCCAATATTTGGCATGATATTTAAAAATGTCTCACTTTCAACATTTGATATTTTATCTATATTCTATTGTGAATAATATATAAGTTTGAGATTTGTAAATTATTGCATTCATTTTTTTATTCACAATTTGTACAGTGTCCCAACTTTTTTGGAATCGGGGTTTGTACTAGCCGGAGATGTGAGACCCAGATAAAGACTTCCTGTATACCTTACATACTCACAATGTTAATATTCTATTAACACTGAACAGACAAAGGAATATATTTAGAGAACTAGCGTGAGAACCTTAACACTAACACTTCTAGACCATATAACTTTCCTAGCAGAGTGGCCAAAGGATGTGCATGCCAGCTAGCAGATGTTCGCACTAAGATTTTCAACATCTCTGCTCAGTACCATCATTCCCCCATTGCACATTCAGAGTCGAGACAGCTAATCTACTGATGTAACAAAACAAAATGAGTAGCTTTTAGGTCAATATGTTAGATTTGTGTCCTCTTGTGTTATTACATGTTGTTGTAGCTCCTTAGCGCTAGAGGAATGTTGTACTGTACTAACTGTGAATGCTTGAAATGACATTAAAAAACATTTGACCTGAACATCTTATATAGACATGTTGTAGCTGCTTTTACCATGTTTGCATTTATAACTTTAAATGAGGTTTTATCTTATATTAAGAAACATAAGACTTGCAGATATGTGCAATAATCCGTGCAAATGATGTAAAGTGAGAGAGTGAAATGTGTCATTGTCTTTCTGCAGGTTGTGGTATTGTGGCATCTCAGATGAAGGTTGTGTTACTTTGACTTCAGCTCTGAAATCAAACCCCTCGTACCTAAGAGAACTGGATCTGTCTCGGAATAAAATTAAAGACTCAGGAGTGAAATATCTCTCAGCTGTATTAGAGACTTCTTATTGTAAACTGGAGACACTGAGGTAAGATCAAGTCACATGATCTGTTCCTCAAAAGACTGGGGAAGAGGTTTGGGTGCAGCATCAAATATCCTGGGGAGGAAAATTATTTTATTTCAATCCATGTTTATGTTTTTTCTGAATTTGTTTTGAGAACTAAAAGCAGATCGGGACTGATTTGATCATATTTAATTGTAGATTGAGCACCACTTTAAACACTCCATCTCACATTTCAAATGATCTTCAATTGCCTTTAAAATAGCATCACTTCTTCTAAGTACATTTGCACACAGTTTTTGAAGGAACAAAGCAGGTAGCTTGTTCCAAACATCAGATCTTCTGTCAATGTAGGCCACCTCAAACCATCCTGCCTCTGTAATACCAACAGACTTGATGATGTTGAGATCAGGACTCTGTGGGACCAAAAATATATCTTCCGGAACTCCATGTTTTTCTCCATGCTGAAGATAGCTCTTAAAGACATTGGCTGTATGTTTGTGGTCGTTGTCCTGCTGCAGAATAAATTTCGGGCCAATCAGATGCCTCTCTTATAGTGGTGAATGATGGATAAGAGTCTGCCTATAGCACATGTTGGAGGAATTGGCGAGACACATTTTGTCTGTGTGTGTGTGTGTGTGTGTGTGTGTGTGTGTGTGTGTGTGTGTGTGTGTGTGTGTGTGTGCATGCAAAAAACTATTGGCACAAGCTCAGTATGCAGACCTCTAAATTAAAGGGCAGCAGTGAACCACCTGGAAAATATGATCCAAAAGATCCGCCTGGGGTTTCCATTACACAGGCAGATGATTCCAGACTCCTCACACCAACCCTACTTCAATTACCAAAGTTTATCTTCTATTCAATCATTATCAGTGAATGTCAAACCAGCTTCTACATAAGCATTATCTAGCTTACGCATCAGCTTACGCATTAGCATTATATCCACCGAAATTTAAAAGTTTAATTCCTAGACCCTATGCTAAAACTAAAGGTGTGGATTAGCTTCCAGTGCCAACTGACCTGAAATCACAAAGTTAATTCCAGGATTTACTCACCTATTCCAGGATTTACTCACCTATTCCAGGATTTACTCACCTATTCCAGGATTTACTCACAGGATTTACTCACCTATTCCAGGATTTACTCACCTATTCCAGGATTTACTCACCTATTCCAGGATTTACTCACAGGATTTACTCACCTAGTCAAGGATTTACTCACAGGATTTACTCACCTATTCCAGGATTTACTCACAGGATTTACTCACCTATTCCAGGATTTACTCACAGGATTTACTCACCTATTCCAGGATTTACTCACAGGATTTACTCACCTATTCCAGGATTTACTCACAGGATTTACTCACCTATTCCAGGATTTACTCACAGGATTTACTCACCTATTCCAGGATTTACTCACAGGATTTACTCACCTATTCCAGGATTTACTCACAGGATTTACTCACCTATTCCAGGATTTACTCACAGGATTTACTCACCTATTCCAGGATTTACTCACAGGATTTACTCACCTATTCCAGGATTTACTCACAGGATTTACTCACCTATTCCAGGATTTACTCACAGGATTTACTCACCTATTCCAGGATTTACTCACAGGATTTACTCACCTATTCCAGGATTTACTCACAGGATTTACTCACCTATTCCAGGATTTACTCACAGGATTTACTCACCTATTCCAGGATTTACTCACAGGATTTACTCACCTATTCCAGGATTTACTCACAGGATTTACTCACCTATTCCAGGATTTACTCACAGGATTTACTCACCTATTCCAGGATTTACTCACAGGATTTACTCACCTATTCCAGGATTTACTCACAGGATTTACTCACCTATTCCAGGATTTACTCACAGGATCAGATATCACTTGTAGATTATGACTGATGATTAAGTGGACAATCTAAATTATTACTGAATGCTGGTGAAATTGGAGAAACCACATGATCAGAGTGTAGGATACATGGGGAGACCGGGGAACCGGGGAGGATGATAAAAGAAAAATTATAATTAAAATAAAATAAAGCCTTTTCACCTTTATGTGGAGAACGTTGTGTTACGGCTGTGGGGATTCTGGCCCAGAAACATGGAGACAGGTATCTCGCTGTTGTGTATCTTTCTGAATCTGTACACTACATAACACAAGGGTTTCCCTCATGCTTGCGTGCAGTAGCTTCTGCGGCTCTGATGGTCCGGGATGCTGAGAAAACGGTGCTGTCACATCCATTGATACTGAACACCTCACATCAGCTAACAGCTATTTTACACAACCTCAACACACAACATATGACAGCACAATGTAGATCTGGTTATGAAACCACACTCATGAAGACAGAAAACTTTTAAGCCTCTTCTCAGACGCATTCAGCTGTAGTAGTGCTGCGTGATCTGCTAGACTTTATAGATTTAGATGGTTTTCCCGACACAGATGATTGCCTTAAACACATTGAACAAGAGACCTCTTGTAGGTCTGATCTTTTAGATACAGCCCTGGAAGAGGGGGATTGTCTATATGTAGATGTTCATGTTCAAAACCTTCTGATGATGTGTATTTATGTGGATAAGCGGTTGTAATATTACCTGATGAAATAGTTGAAGCTAAATCATTACCATATAGATCTGCACAAGCCCTGAGACCTGGATGATGTCACATATCTCCAATATACCAGATATTGGCATAAAAATACTTCAGAGTCAGCCTACTGATGAGGACATCAAGTATTGGGCTTCTAAACAATGTAAATCAGATTCTGCTGCTATCATTAGAGATGTAGATGGAAAAAATTGCTCTGCCTAAACTAGCTTTAATAGTGTTGGTGAAGCATTACCATGGGATGTCACGCATTAGCATAGCTAATTATACATTATACTGTATTGCTGATGTAGCTAAAACCAGAGGTGGCAAAAGTACACACATCCTTTACTTAAGTAGAAGTCAAATCAAATCAAATTTTATTTGTCACATACACATACTGTCACGGTGTGAGCGAAACAAAAGGCAGAAGCCGGAGTACAGCTCGCTCGTGTTTTAATGGCATGCGTGAGAGAGAGAGACACACACACACACACACGCGCACATACACACACGGCAGTCCTCAGGTTGAGAGAGATAGTCCGAGCAGCGCAAGGGGAGAAGCGTAGCTGACCCGAGATGCACAGGGAGGGGAAGCGTAGCCGGTACAGGATTGTGGAGTCCGGATGAAACGGCTGAGAGAAGTCCTGTAAGAGAGCCGGAACGCCAAAACCTGCAGTACGGGAAGCCTAACAAATGTATTCCCTGACAAATGTATTAAGCAGAGTGGTTAAAATTTATTGATCAAAAGTGCACTGAACTTTTAACCACCATATCTGTGATCATAGGATTAAATTTTATTTGATAGAGATTGATGCAGAGCATGCTTATGGTGCAGAGTTGAGGATGGAGACCAGCATGCTTTGTTGCAAAAGGTTCATAACTCTGTCTTTATATTTGCAATTTTCCTTGTGTAAAATATGCTGTGGCCCCAAACAGACTCCTGCAGGCAGAGGACATGGACCTTTTAACAAAGGGTGGAAATGGTAGCTTGAGCTGTGTAGTATGAGGGCTTGAGGGCTCGAAGATCACGGGCATCCATTATTGATTTTTGCCCCTGTCCCTTGCACACAGATTCCACCTACAGATTCTACAGATTAGTTGCCAGATGTTTCACCAGCTGTTTCTTTTTAGTAACACTTACTTTCCCAGGACTTTTATTGCCCCATCCCAAAATTCTTTACAAAATTAAAATTGTAATTTCATTAGTGTAAACATTTGGTATGTTTTCAGTGATATATTATGAATAAAATATATCTTTATGAGATTTGTAAATCATTGCATTCTGTTTTTGTTTACATTTTACATAGTGTCCCAACCTTTTTTGCATTTGGAGGGATTAATAGGGAGTAAAGAGTGATACCTTTGTGTTTCTCCAGGTTGTGTGGATGTGACCTCTCAGATGAAGGTTGTGCTGCTTTGAATTCAGCTCTGAAATCAAATCTCACCCTCCTGAAAGAACTGGATCTGACTGAGAATAAACTAGGAGACTCAGAAAAGAAGCAGCTCTTCGGTCTTAAACTACAGAATTTGAGGTGATTTGAAGATTTCAGATAAACGTTTATACAAAACAAAAACATAATTATTGTTTGGTATTTTTTGTTGAAAAAAATAGCAATTTCTATTTCTTTATTTATTGATATTCCATACCACTGGTTAACTAGTCAGCTTGAATATAAACATTATACATTTTCTTCATTTCTAGGCTGTGAAGGATTTTCACCTGATGCAGAACCCAGATAAGGCATTTAAATGAAACGTGGCTTTTTCATAAGCACAATATCTGGACCCTTTTTTCCCCTCACATTGTACAATGACCTGAATATAACTGTATATATATCTCCAGTCTGTCTATGATGTATAATCAATTAATTTAATTTGTATGATATAAAACAGAAACTGAAAAGGGGATAAATAGAGTGAATAATCATATCAGATGTGGTCGGATGGTGTAGTAGAAATTCTGAGACCAGGGTAATGATTAATGGAAGAAGAGTGGACCAAAATCCCACCAGAGCAGTGTGAGAGACTGGTGCTGTCCTGTGGCTGCAGATGTGCTGAAGATCATTTAGAGCAGACGCTTGGACACTTCCTACTAATGACTTGACTGTTGTAACCTTCAGAACATTTTGTTGTAATCTTTTTCCATGCTACAGTCATTGTTGTTCTCTAATTTTGATCAGTGTGTTTTCTGCAAAATAATTTTTTTTTTAAATGCCTTAGTTATTTTGTGGAAAAGGTGTTCTGGGAGCATGGTATAGACAGGACAAAAACTCCTTCAACTGTTGAGCAGTGAAGATGACATTATTTCAGAATTGTTCAATTGTTTATAAATTGTTCTCTAAGAGTTTTGATTTGTAGTTTGGGTTTTTAACTATCAGTGTTGATTATAAAATATTAATATTCCTGATCAGGAGTACTGTACTGGATCAAACCAAATATATATGGAGCGTTAAAGCAACAAGTCATTCTGGATATTGTTCTGTGGTGTCAGTAATTTATAAAAAATCAGCCTTACACAAAATAAACACAAATAAATTAATAATGTTCAAAGTATTTTACACCAACATAGCCTTTTTGCAGCCTTAAGTCTTTTCAGATATTTACATATTTAATTTATTTTTCCACCAGGTGTCGCCATTCTTTCTCTGAATACCTTTTTATTTTTGGTCACAGTTCCATAGAAAGACTTTGCTTATTTTTTCCCCCCTGAGTTCCTCAGAAGTTAGAATTTTTTTTAATGGACTTACGTTTGCTCTGATTTGTGTACTTTTGGGTGACTAATCTTTTGAATATTTAGTTTTTTCACTGTTTTGTGGACTTTCAAAATACTTCTAGAGCTCCTGCTTTTCACACAGTCAAACGCTGACATTTTATATATATATAAATAAAGCTTGCCATTTTACCATGTCAAATGTACATTTGCTGCAGCTACTGCTATGAGATTTATAAGCAATGTCTTAGAGATATCAACTGTGATTGGGTCAAAAAGTCAAGCATTTTGTGAATAAATATTTCTTAGGTAAATTAGCAGATCTGGACGGAGCATAGTTATTATAAAGTGATCTCAAAAAGTTGGAGACTAACAGTGTAACTGGTGCTGTTCTGACCCACGTGTGTTACCATGTCTGGGATTTCATCACGTTACATCAAGTTAGAACAAAGAGCGAACATGAAATTCTGCGTGAAACTGAATTTACCACAGAGACGTTTGACGTGACATACAGCGAAGTCAATCAAGGTGTTTCGAGCAGAACACACGTTTAAAAAGTGGAAGAACATCACTGGAAGATGACAAGAGACCAGAAACACCTTTAACGATCTCAACCTTCAAAAATGTTGAAACCGTTCAGCAACTCGTGCATGATGATCGTCAGCGTACGAATAACATGATCCCACTTCCTCACCCACCCGAATGCTCCTGCAGACTTCACCCCCAAAGGTCACAATTAGATTTTTCTTTTGTTTACTTAATTTGCATTTTGTATTTTTCTTTTTACAGCCTTTGTGTCAGTATATATAATATTTAAGAGTCGTTTTCAGCTCTGGATTTTTGCTTGGTGCTGATACCACTCAATGTTGAAGAGCTACAACCATACATTTATGTGCATTTGCATGTATAGCAGATGCCTGTATCCAGAGCCATTTATAATCTTATGTATAAAATTCAGCTGTTGAAGTTTATGGGCCATGCTCAGGTGCCTATCTGTGGCAGATTAAAGTTTCTAGGATTTGAACCTTCAGGACCTACTGATCAGAGGTCCAACACCTCCACCCCCAGCTACCACTTCCCTGTCGCATGCATTGACAGCAGCTGTGCTTTCAGCTGGCTTTCACACAGTATATAAATAGAACTGGTGTCATGCTTTTAAAAGCCCAACAGACCAATTCTATTCTCTATAACACATTTTCAGGATAATAGATTATTATTACTAATGACAAACACTTTTGTTCATAATCTTACCCACAGTAAATGTATTTCATTGTCTTTATTATTACATAAATGCTTCACCTGCACACTTTATATTCAGTGTATCAGTTAAATGAACATTTTGTAACAGAGAAAGCAGTTGAGCATTTTTGGGGAATATGTTTATATTAAAACTTTCAGAATGAGTTGCACTTATTTCTAAAACAAAATCAGAAAATGTACAAACACATTTAATACCCTTTTCTTTATTATGACACAACCTCTTGGATTTTCTTCTCTTGTCTATGATGGACACAATTTTCTTTCCAAATGACTAAAACATCCCTCCATGTGCAGGCGATCTGAATACAGGTGGTGAAAGACGAATGGAGATATAAATCTGAATAGGGAAGGTGGGTTATTATATATTTATATATATTTTCATATTCCTTGTTCAACCCAGCCATTATGGTTGCACAAGTTAGGTGACTCTCAATGTCAGTCTCAGGCCCAGATCAATGTGGAGGGTTTTGTTATGAAGGTCATTCAGTAAAACATCTGCCAAATCAAATCACGAATCAGAATTTCATAGCGGATCGGTCGAGACCCGGGTTACCAAAGACCACCACAGGTATCAATAACAACAGGGTACTGGTGTAAATTGTGCTGCTGTTGTCTGAGGAAGGAGAAGGAGAGGAGGAAGACAGCAGGGAAAGGAGAAGTGGAGGAGAGTGGAGGAGAAGTGGAGGTTCGGGTTGGTACTTTAAATGTTGGTACTATGACGGGTAAAGGGAGAGAGGGAGCTGATATGATGGAGAGGAGAAAGGTAGAGATGTTGTGTGGAAAGAGAGGAAGAGCAGGAACATTGGAGGTGTTTAAACTGTTCTATCATGGTGTGGATGGAAAGAGAAATGGTGTAGGGGTGATTCTGAAGGAAGAGTACAGTAAGAGTGTAGTGGAGGTGAAGAGAGTTTCTGATAGAGTGATGAACGTGAAGCAGGAAGTTGTAGGGGTGAGAAATGGTGTAGGGGGGATTCTGAAGGAAGAGGACAGTAAGAGTGTAGTGTTTGTGCAGTGTTTGATTTAATGTAGGTTTTGCGCTGGATGTCCTTCATAACACAACCCTCCCCATTTATCTGGGCTTGGGATCGGCATCAAGAGTAACCTGGATTGTGTCTGGGTCACAAATAAAAACAAGACTATTTTAAGAAATTGGCAAAATGCCAACTGCTCTCACTTTGCATGACACACTCACCCTTCCCCAACACATGTGGAAAGAGAGACTTTCCTTTTTTTTATATATATATGTATAGGGGGGGGGAGCGAAAGCGAATGAGCACAAGGGAGGGAGAGATGAGAAATATTTTTAGAAGCCTTGCTATTACCGCGTTGATTCCAGAAAAGGTAAGACTGCGCACCAACATTTCGATCCTGCTTGTCTAGACATCTTTGTGTGTCTGTGTGTGTTTGTGAGAGACTATTAATGTTTTTTTTTGGGTTGTTATGTCATGTTCCTATTCATCTGAGGTTGTTTTTACCTGATTTTACAACCTTCTAAGGACATCATGTTTGTCTTTTCCAGTTAAAAACATAAATAGTGTTGTTCAGTCACTTGCAGATAAAGAGACCAGACTACAGATTACTGAGCTGCGTCTCTATGAAGAGTGAGACATCTATGGATCCTCCAGTTATATACACAGATGAAGAGTCCTCATCTGGACCCAGGTCATTATTTCTAAACCCTTAAACGCTGTAGGACATGGGGTTTTAGTTTATTTTGTGTAATAATACAATTTGCTTGATGATCTGAATCTTTTAAGCATCAACAAATATGCAAAACAAAAATTAGGGAACAAAACGTTCATGGCACTATACACATTATAAAATAATGCTGACAGCTGATTAAATGTTTATCACAAACAGAGACAAACAGCAATCAAAACTGAGAATCACCACAAACTCCTTGTGAGACGGCTGGTAAGACTTTTTATTTGGTTGCTACCCCATGCATGGAGTTCACACTACAAAAATCTCTGAAGTCAGTCTCCAAACATCTCAGCCCACAGCGGCCTCTCCAGATCCAAAAATGGTGCTTTCACCATATTCAACCCAACCTTCCACAATACATGGACACCAGAGTCATCTGTGTTCATGTGTACGACCACCAGACACTGCTACGGTACAGGCATCATGCAACCAATAATCTGCATGATGTCATCAATAACCTTCGTGACCTCCGCCACAAAGACCAGGCCCCCAGCCCTCGGTTTCACCCGATGCCGGTGGCCTGGAGAGGAGACGTTGGAAGCACTGTTTAAGGGAATTCACCACAGTTTACATTGTCGGAGTGTACATTCCTCCCAGTGCTAATGCTAAGGAGGCATTGTGTGAACTCTACGGCGCTATTAGCGACCTGCAGAATGCTCACCCCGATGGATTGTTTATTATCGCTGGAGATTTCAACCATGCAAATCTCAGGACTGTGCTTCCTGAACTCCATCAGCATGTGGACTTTGCAACGAGAGGAGAGAACACGCTGGATCTTGTTTACACAAACATCCCCAGCGCGTATCGTGCGGAGCCCCGCCCCCATCTCGGATACTCAGACCACTGCTCTGCTCCAGCATACAGACCGCTCATCAGACGCTCTAACCCGGTTCTGAAACAGGTGAAAACCTGGCCAGAAGAAGCTACTTCTGCTCTTCAGGACTGTTTTGAGTGCACTGACTGGGACATGTTTAGAGAGGCTGCAACCAACGGTGATTCCATCAACTTGTTTGAGTACACATCAACAGTGACCTGCTACATCAGCAAGTGCGTTGATGTGATCATCTCCAAGACCATCACTACACGCTCCAACCAGAAGCCGTGGATGCAAATGTGCGTGTGCTGCTAAAACAAAGAGACTCTGCCTTCAGATCAGGGGACAAGACGGCCTTAAGAACAGCAAGGGCCAAACTGTGGAGTGACCAGGTGAGGTTGCCCGCCAGATGAACACCAAGGAATTTGGTGCTCTTGATGATCTCCACTGAGGATCCATGGATGATCAGTGGAGAATGGCCGATCTGTGCTCTCCTGAAGTCCAGAACCATCTCCTTGGTTTTGTCAATGTTCAGAGACAGGTCGTTTGCCCCACACCAGGCTGTTAACCGTTGCACCTTCTCTCTGTAAGCTGACTCATCGTTCTTGCTAATGAGACCCACCACGGTCGTGCCATCAGCAAACTTGACGATGTGTTTTGAGCTGTGCATTGCTACACATTCGTGAGTCAGCAAAGTGAACAGCAGTGGGCTGAGCACACAGCCATGAGGACATATTAGAACACACCACATGATTAGTGTACGAGTCATACTACTCCCCAGAACGTTGACCATCGTGCATATGGTCACTGTTAATGTTCTCCCAGACTTTAAGCAAAATTAGCATTAAAATATTAAAATAACTGCACAGATATTAGCAACAGAGGACACAGTCTGGTGGTTGCTGATACCATCAAATCTCACAGTTGGTATTGACATGTAAAATTATTTTGCAAAGAGCAGACTTCAATCTACATTGGACCCAGTCCACTATGCCTAAGATCCAATCTGCTGACATCATGTCTACACCCACCACACCTCATGTCAACAAATGGACAATAGATATTATTAATCAAGTTCGATCAAGTATTAATGCTACAGTTACACAAACAAATGCTTAGTAGGCAGCACCCAGATCCAATTCTTGTTCGTGAACCTGCTTGATTTCTATTTCAAACTACAGTCAGGTGGTTCTACCTTAGAGTTAGGGATGATAACACTTGGGACAGGGGATCAGCCTGAAGATAATTTAACCCAGAACAGCATGCCAGGTGGGGTTTAGGCCACAAGTGCATACATTATGTGACATCCTTAATTTGTGATTTAAACATGGCCCAGCTGCATGTGTTCAGTGGCTGCATGAGGTGGTTCTGAATTCAGGAGCTTCTCCTTGAAGCTGGGAGCAAAATTACATTGGGCCAAATACTGGATTTGATATCACACTGTAGTTGCCTTGACTGAAGATTACCAGTCATCTGGACGGTTATGGTGTTAATATTGTGTGTATGTTGTTGTGTAGTGTAAAGCAGATAAAAAGGCCAGACTCACCATCACCCAGCTGTTCTTCAATAATGAGTGATTCATCTATGGATTTTCCTCTTTCATTTAAAGCTGGAGAGTCTTTATCTGGACACAGGTAATTATTCTTTACATTGCTCAAAGTATCTAGATTTTTAAAGTATCAAAATTCTTGTAGAAAACGTGTAAGAATTAAACATCACTGCATCAGGAGCTATAACAGCCAGTTAAATAGTCATGTGTGTGCATGCAGGTATATTTTACCATTCATCATTTATTTACAAAAAGTCTTCATTTTAGCAAAATTACTGCATCCAGCTACAAAATCAAGTTATTGGAAACAAGAATTAGGCATTAAAAAAAGGGAAAATATATGACTTCTCTAAACTTTTACCAAATTCATTTTTTTTTACTTTTTCACCTGCAGGGAGAAAAAAAATAATTCAACAATTCCTTAAAAAACAAAACAAAAAAACAAAGAATGTAAAAACAAAAACTTACATGTTGGGTCTTAAATACAAAATTCACAGAGATATGAAACACAGGTGGCGATGGTTCGCGTTAAAAAGTACAGTGGAAAAAAGTGGGGAATGGAGACCTCTGGTGGACAAAGTGTGGTATAATCTTAAAAATTCTGCGAGCACTTAGAACTGCATATCAATGGAACAACTTTAAAAACAATATACTGAGTGGTAAATGGTCAAAAACTTAAGTGGCTAACATTCTGACTTTAAAAAGACTAATTTAATCAATGACAATATGTAGAAAGAAAATAAGTTTATTGAAATTAAACTTGTTTGTATTTTAAAAATGTATTGCAGAAGTAAAATTGTTGATATTGTGTGTATGTTGTTGTGTAGCGTAAAGCAGATAAAAAGTCCAGACTCACCATCACTCAGGTGGATTTCCTGTAAGATTTCTTTGGATTTTCCTCTTTCTATCCAAACTGGAGAGCCTTCATGTGGACACAGGAAATTCATCTCTAAATTGGCTAAAGTACTGAGTATATAGTTCTGTTTTATTCTTGTAGAAAACAGAGGGAAATTATTCTCAGACAACATTCTTAATAAGCATTTGAGCATGCGAGAGGTAAACATTATTGCATGAAAATGTACAACAGCCAGTTAAATAGTCAAATGTGTGTATGCAATAACAATTGTATCATTCGGAGGAGTGGGTATCATTTATTTATACTCTGAAGTTGCTGAAGAGAATAAAAGTGTAGATGATTCTGTGTATACTGCATTGGCATTTTAACAGAATTGCTGCATTCAGCTACAAAATGTATCCGGACACTACATTCAATACACTGTATTAATGTGGATTTGTATAAAAATAACACATGTGTGAAATGTAGTTACTCACTGTCCTGTAACCTTTTAAATAGGAAATAAAGCTTTTGTTCCTGAAGTTTGTTATAAAGACCAGATCACTGTGTGGGTGCTAGTGTTTGATGAATTTGATCTAAAAATGGATCAAAAGATTTTGCATAATATACAACAGTGTCATCTGATCACATTCATTATACAAGAGATCAAAGAGATGAAAATGTTTGAATTTTATTTTAGAATTGCATTAAAAAAAAAAGATATATATATATCTGATGGTCAGTATAACATATTTACTTCTTAATGATATCCACACGTCTCTGCACTGTTACTGCCTTTATATTTATTCACTGTACATATGCTTCATATTTATCACTTTATCACATGCTGTAAATATGATACATGTTTATCTGCACTCTTTTGCACGATTGCTACATTTTTGCACTCCTGGTTGATGCCAAACTGCATTTCATTGCTGTGAACCTGTACTATGCAATGACAGTAAAGTTCTTTCTATCTATCTATCTATCTATCTATCTATCTATCTATCTATCTATCTATCTATCTATCTATCTATCTATCTAACTAGCAAGACGAGTTTCTCAAAGTGGAGATATGATCATTATTTCACTTTAGTTGAACATAAATTCCAAAACTTTTTAGTCAAATGTAAGCTGTGTCTTTTTGGTTCGAAGCTCGTATCTACTGCGATACTGTGAGAGGAACATGTTTAAGAGCTCAACACAACATCTTTTATGATGCAGAAGCCACTTTAGTGTTTGATTGTGAATCTATTATTCAGCTTGTTTTGTTCTTTATGTCAGAAATGCTTGTGATATATTCAGTGTGTGCTGCTCTGACTTTAATACAATAGTGTTTATAAATTACCCTGTGTTTAAGTCAGTTTTGTGAGTCAGAAGTTTCTTTAAAAAAGTAACTAAAAAGTAACTTTTAACAGTAACGCATTACTTTTTGGTGTAAATAATCAACAAAGTAACGGAGTTACTTTTTGAATAAAGTAACGAGTAACTGTAACTAGTTACTATTTTTAGTAATGAGCACAACACTGTACAGAAGTGTGTATTTACCATGTCGGCTTGGTGCAATGCTGCCTTTAAGGTATTTACAGTATATATTCCTCACTCTGGGTAATATGTGAAAACTATTATGCCTTTAATCGACTTTTATCCCAGTAGCTGTTTCCAGATATCAATTTCCACATATTGTCTTCCACTTCTTCACTTGTTTCTGTTGGCAAGACCTGTAAGTGTTCATATGCTGACCAGAGCTGAAGATGTTGAGATGTTCGTTGGGAGTGACGACGATGGACAGGATTAGAAATGAGTTTATTAGAGGGACAGCGCATGTAGGACGTTTTGGAGACAAGGTGAGGGAGGTGAGATTGAGATGGTTTGGACATGTGCAGAGGAGGGACATGGAGTATATCAGTAGGAGAACGCTGAGGATGGAGACACCAGGAAGGAGGAAAAGAGGAACAACAAGGAGGAGGTTTATGGATGTGGTGAGGGAAGACATGCAGGTAGATGGGTTAAAAGAGGCAGATGTGGAGGACAGAGGGGTATGGAGACGGATGATCTGCTGTGGAGACCTCTAATGGGAACTCTTCAGAACATCAACTGAAACAATATAAAAAAAACAGGCAAGAGTTTTGTTGTGGTGTTTACTCTTTCTTTAATAAATGAAGTAATATTTGTTGTGGTTCAGACATTGCGCCTCGGTGTGCTCTAGTGGTTACCGCACATTAACCACGTGAGTGTTGACTTCCGACCTTGTGCCTGTAAATCGTTTTATTGTGTTTTAGTTGCCATTGTTGCTTTTGTGCAGTAGATACATAAGATACATAAGTCATACAGAGGTTCTCTAAGACGGGTTTAATTAGTCTTGCCTGCAATCAAGCATGGTGGTGGCAGCATCATGGTCTGGGGCTGCAGGAGTGCTGCTGGTACTGGGGAGCTGCGGTTTATTGAGGGAAACTTAGATTCCAACATGTACAATCACATTCTGAAGCAGAACATGACACCCTCCCTTCAGAAACTGTGATAAATAACAACTGCTTTGCTCTGGAAGGTGAAGGTGAAGAAGAGATTCTGAATCCTATTGAGCACCTGTTTGGATCCTCAAGCGCCATGTGTCTAACATCCATCAGCTACACGATATCATTATAGAGAAGTGGAAGAGGATCCCAGAAACAACCTGTGCAGCTCTGGTGGATGTCATGACCAGGAGGATTAAAGCAACATTAAAGCAAAAAAAAAATGATGGCGCTCACACAAATTATTCACAATTTGGACACAATTTTGACACGTTCACTGAGAGTGTACTCACTTTTGTTGGCAGTTATTTAGACTATAATGACTGTACAGAAGTACAGATTTACTGTCCATACAAACTGCACATTGATACTCTAAAATATATGCAAGTTTTCTCCATCGAGAACGTATAATAAAATAGTTGCTGAAATGTGGATTCACTTTTCTGAGATACTGAGAATAGGGAAGTAGGGAATAGGGAGTAGGGAGTAGAGAATAGGGAGTAGAGAATAGGGAATAGGGAAAAGGGAATAGGGAGTAAGGAATAGGGAATAGGAAGTAGGTAGTAGGGAATAGGGAGTAGGGAATCGCAAGTAGAGATTTGGGAGTAGAGAATAGGGAATAGGGAGTAGGAAATAGGGATTAGAGAATAGGGAATAGGGAGTAGGGAATAGGGAGTAAGGAATAGGGAATAGAAAGTAGGTAGTAGGGAATAGGGAGAAGGGGAATAGGGAGTAGGGAATAGGGAGTAGAGAATAAGGAGTAGGGAGTAGGGAATAGGGAGTAAGGAATGGGGAATAGGAAGTAGAGAATAGGGAATAGGGAGTAGGGAATAGGGAGTAGAGAATAGGGAGTAGGGAATAGGGAGTAGAGAATAGGGAGTAGGGAATAGGGAGTAGGGAGTAGGGAGTAGGGAATAGGGAGTAGGGAGTAGAGAATAGGGAGAAGGGAAAAGGGAGTAGGGAATAGGGAGTAGGGAATAGGGAATAGGGAGTAGGGAATAGGCAGCACAGTGGCGACATCTGGTTGAAAAAAAAAAGCAGAAGCACAGTCAAAAAATTCACCCAGATCCTGACAGCATTTTCTGAGCAAGAACTTAAGATTTATATATTGTTCATTGTAAATGTGTCATGTGTTTGTTTTTCTTTTAGGTGTATTTATTGTAATCTAAATGAGAACAGCTGTGCAGCTTTGGCCTCAGCTCTGTCTCCTCTAATGAGATCGGAGACTCATAAGTGAAGCTTCTCTTTTCTGGACTGGAGAATCCTAACTGTAAACTGGAGATCCTGAGGTAAGTTCATCTTTGAGTCCTGCTCCACAGTTTCCCCTAGGCTACAAACCCTTGTGAGGGTATCTGCAGGGTTTCTAGGTGAATCTACATTTTACCATGAATATGTCTTAGTTAGATGTTGATTGATTCGTTAAACTCATCCAAACAAAGGCTTTGACGCTGCATTAATTGGATATCCGATTCATGCAGACGTTTCAGCTGGACCACTGATTTCCATGCAGACTTCATTTCCCACACCAATAAAGAGCATTGAAAGGCACCGAACAGAGAAGAGCAGAATGGTGACTGAGTGCTGGCGGGCGCCGGAGAAAGACGGCAAGGGCACTCGAGTGGGTTGATGTTGGAGAGAGGCGTGCCGATCCACAAGTGGGCGCCAGTAGACGTCCTAATGAAAAGGCGTCCCGAACCACGAGACTGTGCGTGAGCCCTGACGTGAGTACTGAATAGGAAAACACTGAGGTTAAGATAAAGGTAAATAAAGGAGCTCTGCATAGAGAACTTTTCCCTGACTCTCTTTCTTCTAGTGCGGAACCAGTGAGATTTATTACAGTGGTGCCGAATCCCCGTGCTGGAAGAGAAGTGTGACATCAGGGAGACTTCGCCATGGAGACAGCGATGGGGTATGTGGCAGCGGTTCACAAGTGGAGGGCAGAGCCGGACAGTAGAGCAGTTACTGGAGTATTGGGAGAGGAATTTAGTCCCATATGTGTCTGATACAGGATTTTCGCTGCTTAAGTTCTGGGTTCTTTTTGTTAAAATGTAAGTTTCATGATGCGCCAAATGTTTAGAAATGGTGAAAGGTCTAGACTGCATGCAGGTCAGTTCAGAACCCGGACCCTCCTACTACAGAGTCATGCTATTGTAATAGATGCAGTATGCAGTTAGCATCGAATTGCTCAAATATGCAAAGCCTTCTGAAAAAGTCCAAGAAGGTCCTTCTACTCTTTAGTCTGGAATGTGTGGTGTCCATGGTTTCCAAAAAGAAATACAAATTTTGCTTCATCAGACCACAGAACAGTTTTCCACTTTACCTCAGTATATTTTAATGAGCTTTGGCCCAAAGAGTTTGGTGGTGTTTCTGGATCATGTTCACGCATGACTACTTCTTTGCATGAGATTAAACCTGCATTTGTGGATGACATGCTTGTGTTCAGAGTGATATCTGGAGGTGTTTATGAGCCTGTGCAGTGATTTCTATTACAGAACCATAGCTGTTTTAAATGCAGTGCAGCCTGAGGACCTGAAGATCATGACCATCTAATATTGATTCTCACCCTTGTCAATTATCTCCAGATTTCTCCAGATTCATTTCAACTTTTGATGATGATAAGTTCTGTAAATGATGAGATATTCTGTTGTTTTGCTCTGCCTATCTTTACTTCTGGGAGACTCTGACTCTCTAAGATACACTATTTATACCCAATCATCTTACTGAGCTGCTCATGAGATTTCTATGAGAGATATATGGAAAGGGTTTTATGAGTATAAGATACCATTTACATGCCAGTTTGAGTGTTTCATGATGCATACGGGAAGAAAAGCTGTTGTTCTACTTTGCTTTTCTTGTGCTTGGTGGTCAGAGGGCAACAATTTAAAGTTATGGTCAGCCATGTTTGTGATGTCCATCATCCAAATGCATGTTTCTTCACCTTGGCAGTGTATAGATCATAGAGAGTAGTAAAAGTAGCACCACTGATCTTCTCAGCACTTCAGACTCGGTCTTTGTGGTCCTCTTATATGGTAGATAAACCAAACCAAGCAGAAATGTTGGAGCACTGCTTAGACTCGATCATTGTTGAGTAGGACTACAATGTAGCTGTTTCTCTGCAGGTTGTGTGATTGTGAAGTCTCAGGTGAAGGTTGTGCCACACCGGAGGGAACTGGATCCTACTTGGTATAGACACAGAGACTTGGAAAGACTGTTAATCTACAGAGTCTTAATCTACAGGATTTGAGGTGATTTCTGATATACAAAAGTAAAATATAAGCAGCTATTGATTTTAAAGTGGGTCATAATCGGCCGTTTACTGTTTATTTTTTATGCCAAATTTACTGTTAAACTTTATTGTGATATTTAGAGTGCATGTTCAACATTTCAGCTTAATTCTAACATTATTTTGCTTTAATTTTAGCACGTGAATTTCCAGTTTCTACATGGAAATGGAGCTGAAACCTGAAAACACTCAGTAAAAAATACTACACAGCTGAAGGTGAAGTCTAAACCTGCTTGTCACAGTAACTGTAAATTGTTGACTCTCAAAAGTCCAATTTAGACATGAAGTCGTAAAAATGCCGGCTTTTTGTTTTCTTATCATGACTTCATTTTCCTGTGATTTTAATATAAGTAACAAACCTGTTTCCATCTGATCAGTATTTAATTATTTGGTGTATTTCGAAGCAGCATCATAACCGTTATAATAATAATAATAATAATAATAATAATAATAATAATAATAATAATAATAACAATATTGTCAATATTGTTATTATCCATGATGCTGCCTCGAGAACATGCTCTTACGCCAAATACCTGGTTTATCACCACTCTAACCAGTCTGCTCTTTGTCTTGTGTTCTGATCTGTTTCAGGTCCACTGATATCAACAAAAATGGCAAAAAAAATCTAAATAAAAACAATAAAAAAAACAACCACAGAATAAAATTTTATTTATTTTTTTCTCAAAACAAAAAAACAATTAAAAATTGTGTGGCAATTTTTCCATTTTCAGTCTGTTACACCAGTCTGCACCGTCTCTCTCTTTTTTTTTTCTTTTAATCCTTTTCTCTTTTTATAATATTAAAATAAAATATACTTGCAACCTCAGAAATCAACTTCTGTTAAATATAAAATTTTCCTCGAACATCCATTTGAACGCCGTCACACCAGGTCTCCAGTGCGAAACTGTGGCTTTGCTTTAAAATCACTTGGAGTCGTCTGGTTTTTAAAGGAGGAATGAAAAGCAAAAGAAAAGTGAAATGGGCGGAAAAAAAAAAGCGTAAACGGCTGGAGGAACCGAGAGCCGAGCTTCAAGTCCACATGCACAGACCTCTAACTCTCACATCTGTCCATCTTTTTGTTGTAAAACACATGCTCAATAAGCTAGAAGTCAGTCAGTAATATTTTTCATCATGCCTGATTCCGGATGAGCGAATAATGAAAGGAGAGAAAAGAAATAAAGAAAGAAAAGGAAGTGCACAACACAGTGCTCAACATGGCAACCTCTGAAGTGCAGTTCAAATTATAATTCCATTGAATTAAAAAACTTTTCTGTATTTTCCACAATATTATATACCGTATTTTCCAGACTAGAAGTCAGAACTTTCAGTCTTCGTACATGAAATACTCAATAACATGGATTTTATTGTTGATGATTTGACATGGTCTGGGGTTTATGGGTAAATCTAAGCTCATCCTGTAACTGTTGTCATAGCAACAGGTCCGGAATCTCAAACCTGCACAGGAGCAGGATTGTTTTACATGAACGAGATCAGAACTCGATCATTGATTTATGAGCGGAGAAGAAACAGGACGTCTGTGACAGTTATTTCATTCCATTTTTACAAGAAGATCCTGTTGTGAAAGAAGCAACAGAGACGCGTATATGGAGATCATTTTGAGTTCAAAGTGGGATCGACTGAAACCTCCAGCTGATGTTTTTTTTTTTTTAAGAGTGAATCATTGCCTTTGTTTATTAAAAGTTTGACTCGTAATGTATAGTATAAGGAGTCAAAAAAAAA
Organism: Silurus asotus; assembly: GCA_024362625.1. Lineage (NCBI taxonomy): Eukaryota > Metazoa > Chordata > Actinopteri > Siluriformes > Siluridae > Silurus > Silurus asotus. The sequence goes on along the minus strand of MU592027.1, from coordinate 789,432 downwards.
TAAGCATGAGAAATACACACTGATCAGCCATAACATTATGAGCACTTGAGCTACAGGAATTCGTCTGTTGGATCGGACCACACGTCCAGCCTTCGCTCCTCACGTGCATCAATGATACTCGTCCCCCCACGACCCTGTCGCCGGTTCCCCACTGTTCCTACCATGGAGCACTTTTGATAGATTCTGACCACTGCAGACCAGGAACATCCCACCAGAGCTGCAGTTTTGGAGACGCTCCGACCCAGACGTCTAGACGTTGTCTAGCTCACAAATTTTTCCCGCTTTTTACATCAACTTTGAGGACGAAATGTTCACCTGCTGCCTAATAAATAAAATCACCCACTAACAGGTGCCATGATGATCAGTGTTCTTCACTTCACCACTCAAAATGTTTTAATGTTTTAACGTCAGAATGTTACGTCTGATCAGTGTGTAACACAGGAAACACTTACATTTCATTTCTCAGCAGCTTCCTGCCGGGTCGCTCTGCTCGTTTTTGGAGATGTCGAGGTGTTTCCTGGCGTTTTTAAAAAGACTATCGAATTCTTATCTAATGATAACGTCTCGTTAAAAAACAACAACAAAAATAACTCCTGTGCACTCATTGGTTATTGTATTTCACTGAGCAGCCAATCACAGCATTGTCCATCACAGTTTTTATTCTCCATATACTCTACAAATCCTTCTAAAGCACTGCGTGAACATGCGCTTATCTCCAAAAACTCAACCCTACTGTACTAATCAACTGTGCTCGAAGAACTTAAACTAGCCAGAACATAAACCCCACATCTGATCTGAGACGAGGTGAGCGATGTAGGAGGAGCCTGTGCTTAGCAGCTTCAGAGTCAAATCACAGCTTCTAGTCTGGAAAATGTGGTATTCGCTTTTTTTTTGGAAATGGGTTTGATTTCTAACAGGCCTCATGGTTTCTGCTCTGCAAGAGAATACAGAAAAACAACATCTTCATCTCAGTCCCTCTGGTTTGTAACACATGCACTGGAGATTTTTCTTCACTGAGTTGGATAGAAATCATTAAAAAAACAGGCTCTTGTTTTGTTTTTTTGTTTTTTTTTCTGTAGCAGCCTCGAAGAAAATCTTTTTTATATATATATAATTTGCATCCATGCAAAAAAAAGAAAAAACTGAAATGTTTCTCATGACTTTAATACAGTACATCACCGAAAATAGCATCGTACTCGAGCGCAAAGGAGGTCCCTCGTTTATTTTTTATTATTTGTTTAAAAAGTTTTTTTTTTAATGATGAATCTTTTCGAATCTTGAGGAAGTGCGGTAAGGCTTCAGATGTCCTTCTCAGCTTCTTCTCACGTTCTTTTTTTCTTGGTAGTTCACTCATGGCTTTTGTGTGTGTGTTTTTTTCCTCCTCCATCCCAACCTGAGGATGGAGAACACAGTTCCTTTTGCATATGAAACAGAACATCATTTGAAACCTTCTGGTCGCCATCATTCTCTTGACCTCTCGAACGAAATTGGCTTCATTTTTGTATTGTTCTGGATTCATCCGTTTGTATTAAATGTTCATTTGCTTTTGTGCGTTTTTTTTTTTTTTCCTCCAAACTTCTGGAGTAAAAACAACACTGACATGAAACAGAACGAGTTCATCATCTCTCGTTCAAAATCAGGACCTTTTGGGGTTTGTTTGTTTTCTTCGTCCTCACAGAAGGTCATTTTGCTTCATCGGGAGAAGCAGACACGCACGATGTTTTGGATTTTTGGAGCTCCACCATACGTCTCTGCTCTTCTCCTGTTTTGGTCCACATGGCTTTTTGTAGGTTTTTCTTCTCCTTTCTTGACAGACTTCCGAAGCTGAGGAGCAATCGCACTGTCATCCGTGTGAAAAGGAGACAAATCCGCCCAAGGTTGGAGACTTTCCATCCCAAAACGTTCTCTTTTGTTAAACCAGACACAATGCTATTTGTCTTCTTCTGTCTGGGACCTCTGAGCTGTCTGTCTGTCTGTCTGTCTGTCTGTCTGTCTGTCTGTCTTCTCTCTGTCTGTCTATCTGTCTGTCATTGATGATGCTCGACCCCAAATTCTCGTCTCCCGTGTCTCCTCATTTCCTTGTTTGTCTTTTGGCAGCAGGAAGAAGGCGACACGTTCTTGCTCTCGGTTTTCCCGCGGGACGCAGCGTGAAGCATGCAGAGGACATCTCGGTGCCGTTATGAGCGAACGCTTGCTTTCCCGGCTGCTCTTTCAGGAGCTTTACTGCTCAAAGGGGCCAGCGTCGGATCCACCAGCGAGGTGGGGGGGAACAGTTTGTACCAACCGATCACCATGTTTGTGAGCTCCAAGTCATCCAGCAGGATCTGAGCTGCTCCCATGAAGGACTTGTGGTCCATACGGCCGTAATCCCCCCACACGATGATCTGAAAAACACGCGTTTAGAGTTTAACGTTAACAGAAGAGATTCAGTATAAACATTATAAAAAATCTTTTAGAGGATTACAGGAGGGTCCTGGATTGAGTGTTCTAACTGATGTTCCAGCTGAAGAACCTGCAGAGTCATAACGTTCAGGTCATGTGTGTGTGTGTGTATGAGGGCTTCCTGGGATTGTAGTTTGGTTTGCTTGGTTCTTTGTTTAATAATCAGGTTCTCACGGCTGTTTAATAGTAAAGTATGTGTTTACAGTCACTTGAAGTGTTTCTTCATGAAGAATTTTGTGTGTGAGGTTCACCTGTAAAACTTTTCCCTCAGGACTCTCCTCAAACTGCAGCTGCTGCTGATACAGAGGGTCCAGTGTTTTTCTTGCCAGACGCGTCTTCTTCTTGTTTACACACTTCCCGTTGTCCAGTAAATACACTTTCACGTACGGAGCTGAAGAAACAAGTCAACAGAACACTGCTTTCAACTACAACTAGGCGACATCATGGAACAGCTGGATGTGGACTGATCTTTCAGTACATTTCGATTTAAACAGATGTTCATTACTCTCCAGCTACACCTCACACTGCCTCACAGAACAAGGATTTATTACTGATTTATCACCTGGAGTCTGTTTGTTGCCCGGTTTTCCCACCAGACCTCGAGCACGAATCACCTCCACGTCCAGACGCTCTTTCCTGTGCACCATGCCGATCTGAATGTCACCTGAACAAATGTCAAAGATGTTTAAAACAAGACTTCACCAGGCTCCATTACTGAGATCCAATTTCACTTACACATCGTTCCTACTGTTTACATTCAACTTAAACTCAACACCAGATTTACCACGAGGTGACTATGATACTATGACGGGTAAAGGGAGAGAAAGAGCTGATATGATGGAGAGGAGAAAGGTAGAGATGTTGTGTGGAAAGGGAGTAAGAGCAGGAACATTGGAGGTGTTTAAACTGTTCTATCATGGTGTGGATGGAAAGAGAAATGGTGTAGGGGGATTCTGAAGGAAGAGTACAGTAAGAGTGTAGTGGAGGTGAAGAGAGTTTCTGATAGGGTGATGATCGTGAAGCTGGAAGTTGAAGGGATGATGATAAATGTCATCAGTGCTTATGCTCCACAAGTGGATTGTGAGATGGAGGAGAAGAAAAGATTCTGGAGTGAATTAGATGAAGTGGCAGAAGGTGAACGTAGGAATGAAAGATTGGTGATTGGGGCGGACTTTAATGTGCATGTAGGTGAAGGGAACAGAGGTGATGAGGAGGTGATGGTAGGTGTGGTTTTAAGGAGAGGAATGTGGAAGAGCAGATGGTGGTAGATTTTGCTAAAAGGATGGAAATGGCAGTGGTGAACACGTATTTTAAGAAGAAGGAGGATCACAGGGTGACGTATAAGAGTGGAGGAAGGTGCACACAGGTGGATTATGTTCTATGTAGGAGATGCAACCTGAAGGAGATTGGAGACTGTAAGGTGTTGGCAGGGGACAGTGTAGCTAGACAGCATCGGATGGTGGTCTGTAGGATGGTTTTGGAGGTGAAGAAGAAGAGGAGGAGAGTGAGGACCAGAAGAAGAATAAAATGGTGATATCAAAATAACAGGTGAAAGAGGAAGACCAAGGAGGAGGTTTATGGATGTGATGAGGGAAGACATGCAGGTAGTTTGGGGTGAAAGAGGCAGATGTAGAGGACAGGGGGGGTATGGCGACGGATGATCCGCTGTGGTGCCCCCTAATGGAAGAAGCCAAAAGAAGAAGAAGAAGAAGAAAAATATATATGTTCAGAAGAAGCATCTCTTACCCATTGGGGGTGTGGCCAGGGTCTGTCTCCCAGCAAGTTGGGCGGGGCCTAAACCATCCAGGAACTCTGTGAACTGACTGTCTCTTGATATTTTTACACCCGGGAAAATAAGACTGGGGACAAATCAGAGGGGACAAAAACTATAAGTGTAATGCTGAAAGCTGTGAAAAATATATATGTTCAGAAGAAGCATCTCTTACCCATTGGGGGTGTGGCCAGGGTCTGTCTCCCAGCAAGTTGGGCGGGGCCTAAACCATCCAGGAACTCTGTGAACTGACTGTCTCTTGATATTTTTACACCCGGGAAAATAAGACTGGGGACAAATCAGAGGGGACAAAAACTATAAGTGTAATGCTGAAAGGTGTGTGTGTGTGTGTGTGTGTGTGTGTGTGTGTGTGTGTGTGTGTGTGTGTGCACTTTTAAGATGATTCTGTCCAGAAGCCCGATATTTAATATTAATATTCTGCTCTGGTCCAATGAGAAGAGCTGAAGATAATTGATTGGTCTGAGTAATGATGTTAGTAATAATGATTAATATTACAGCTAAATAATGGAGTCATTAGAACCACTGCGATATTATATTTAACTAAAATTTATTTAAAAGCAGGACACGATTGAAACATTTGGAGAAATGAATAATGGATGTACTGTAGATTTTTTCCCTGAATGGTAGATTGAACATACTTTCCGGGTTTGAGCTTCTCCCCCTCCTCAGCCGTGTCTCTGCTCAGCTGCCGTGTCATCCTGCTCTTCATTTCGATGGCCAATCCCGTCTCTACACTCCTCTGAATGGCCAAACGTGCCGGTTTCTTCTTCTTCCCATCGTCTGTGAACGAAAAACACGAAGAGTCGTATTGATAGTGAGTGATGATTTGTGTGAAATGCAGTCTTTTTAATGTTTAATTTAAGCTAGTCTTCAGGGAATTTTTAGTTCCTTATGGTCAGTTTCCTTCTTACTTTCTTTTTTACAATTTTTTTTTATTCTTTTTTTTATTCATCTCATAAATGTTATTTTATTTTGTACTTTAATTTACTATACTCTGAGACAAAAGTGCTCTATAAACCGTTTTATTATTATCATTATTATTATTATTATTATTATTATTATTATTATTTTTATTATTAGGTCAAGCTCTGAATATTTTTTTATTCTACCTAGCAGCACCACCTACTGGTTAAACGTTGTAATATCATGTTAAACATGTTTGCATGTAAAATTAATTTTTGGTTAATCAAATTTTCAGTAGTAGTAATAAATTCTATTTGTTAAGTATCTTTCACTCACTAAAAATTTAGTATTAGTGACAGTATTAATAGTAGTATTGGTAACAGTATTAGTAGTAGTATTAGTGGTAACAGTATTAATAGTATTAGTGGTAACAGTATTAATAGTAGTTTTAGTGGTAACAGTATTAATAGTAGTTTTAGTGGTAACAGTGTTAATAGTAACAGTAGTAGTAATGCACATGCCCACAAATATTTGTAAAACATGTTTCCTGTCCCTACCTTTTCTGTTCCCATTAAGCAGACTGACGCAGGTGAAATAAACAGCGAGAGACTGGACTGAAGCTGAGACACTCTGCTTGATGTGTAAATGCTTCACTTCGATCTGCCTCAGTCTGCTCATCCTCATACCCTGCTTACCCTCACACACACTAACACACGCGTCCTGTCCAGTCCTGCCGCTGAGCTCTCTATCTAGTGAGAGTAAGATGAGTGTGTGTGTGTTTGTGTGTGTTTTTATCAGTTTATTTATTTTCTACAGAAAGGAAAGATGGGAGGAGACAGAATTTATCAGCCAATCAGGAGTGGATTTAGTGATATGCCTTTTCCACAGAAGAGATAGTGTGTACACACACACACACACACACACACACACACACACACAATAATGTTTACTGAGCACCTTCATACCCTAATCTACAAAATGTTAATGAAAGAAGTGATATTAACAGTGACTCAGTGCCAGACATCGGAGCTTCCGAGGAGTTTGTAACTTATCAGTGTTTATTCAGACTCTTTCTGGAGAAACACATTAACCACTGATACACAGACATCACTTCTGGTTCTCACGCTTCCTCAGCGGCCCAGCAGCATCGTAATGCAGGGATTTGAACCCATGACCTTCCAATCAGAAGTCCAGCATCTAATCTACTGAGCTATCTTTTACATTTATATCATACACACAACTGGGCACCTATACTGTTAAGGGCCTTGGGCCCTCCAGTTACAGTCCAGTGTGGCTGGGGTTCGAATTCACAAAACTCCGATGCCTTAACCACTAATCTACCACTCTGGATGAGGTCTTCTGCCCTACCACATGGTTGATTTGGCCACTCTGGCTTTCTGCTCCCTCTGATTTGTCTACTGGAGTTCAAATGGACAGATATACCTGGGCAGGGTGTGTCCAAATACTTTTGAAACCGTGAAAATGAAGGGACTGGAAACAATAATCTGGAAAATGGCTGCAGTTTGATCTCAGTTGGTTTACAAAATAATACTGGCAGTGATATTTTTCTGATGCATTGAGTTTCCTGTATTGCCCAAAATATAGAGTGACCAACTAAAGAGGAAAAAAATAAACACTGTCAATTCATCACACACAGCAGAATAAAAAAACACAACTCAAGGAATATACACAATCGCTACACACTCGCTACACACTCATCTTTCCCGGCATGAAAGTCGTCCCTAAGTTCAGCCCGTGCTGAGACCCCCACGCTAAGCCCACTGCTCGACTCTCTATAGAGATATTTAAAGTGTGTCATTGTGTTGCTTCTTTCTGTGTTTATAAGAATCGGTGCACTCAAAGCGCACTTTCACTACACCAGAAGAGAAACTCTGGGTTTGGGAAAGGTCAGAGTTATTTTGGATGTTTGTGGTTGACTTCCCAGGAAGAGCTGAAAGAAATGGCATGTTATCATCTGCGTGAAATTCTTTCCCAGTGCAGCCTCTGTGATCGAGAAAGAAACAGTTGCTATTTTGATCCTTTCTCTCGAATCTGCTCTGCAAACATCACTGAAGGCTTCAACTTTAATGTCTGTGCTGGGAAGTGAACAGTTTTTTCCTATGATGAACCAAATATCAAAGTTGACTGAAAGCCGTGAGCCGAAATACATGTGCGTTATACCAGACGGTATCAACAAACCCCCTTTCTCTCTGTCTGCCGTCTGTCCGTCTGTCTGGCTACTTTTCCGAGGCCCACCCTGAGACTGAAAGTTTGTCTCTAATGGGCGAGTCAGTTGCGACAGTGGTGAAGGAAAAACTCCCTAAAAAGGCATGAGGAAGAAACCTTGAGAGGAACCAGTTTTAAAAGGAAACCCGTCCTCATTTAGACACAGAAGGTCCATTCATTACAGATCCATCATTGTTAAAGTGGGTGATTAACGTATGGTCCTGAGCACATTGTAGTAGACTGTTGATATTAATTACAGTCTAAATCCAAAGATCTGAGAGCTCCATACCTACATTCTGGATTCTACACAAATAGATTTCTGTAAATTTCAGTCTGAAACATACAGACCACATGAAGGTGACCCGTAATGAGCTTCTTTATCAATCCAAAACAACAGAAACACAACACACAACCCAATCACTGTGGTGATAAATTGTTAGAATTATTAGTGAAACACGCTCCATCTCATCGACACGTGAGTTTGGAGGATCAGATTCCCACCATCCCAAATAAACTTCTTAGCCCCCAGCAGGCATTAGTGGGGGTCTGGGTTTGACAGAAGAAGATCTTCGGGCCCCAAAGTTTCGTAACGATTTCTCAGTAAGCTCTTTTTATTCCTCTGTTTATCTATAATTCGTCTGAGCATACTAGTAGCCAATCAGCAAAGAGCAACAACACACAGGAGATGTTCCTGAAAAATCATCAAGCATCAACCTTCATATCCTTCATGCCCTCCCCGTTTCCTGTAGGTTTGTGGGTTAGAAGTCTTCGAGATCCTTCTTTATGCATTCCCATTTTTTTTCCCCGAATTATTGATCATTTCTCTTTAAGTCCATCCTGAGTTTCCTATTAAATCTGCAACATCTGAGTGACTTCAGATTTCCCACGTGGGCTCTGAAGCATCTTTACAGTTCGCTCGTTGTGGTGATAGCACATGCATTTTAACAGCAGGTCCCGAATAAACCAGAGGATTTCACCTTCTGGACTACAAAAACAGTGAACTTTGTTGTGCTCAGAAAATAAATCATGAGCTAATCTGCCGAGAGGGTTGCCATTCACTTGGAATCCCTCCCACCAATTTTTATCAACACTGAATCTAATGACACACATATTTTTCCTTTTTAAACTGCATTTGCTCCATCACAGTTTTCTAGAGCAAATGTGCCTTCAGAACTACCGTTCAGCACTTCAGCACATTTATTTAGCGTTCAGCAAAAACACCACTCAGCAGCTTCACTAATGGAACTTCTCCCAAACTGCTGAGGTGTACAGAAATACGAACTAAGAACCTCCAAACAGATGTTCGAAACATCAGAACTTCCCAGAGATAGGTGTTCTGAACTGATGCTCTGAACTTTAGAACAATGGGTTGGAAATGCACTAGTAACTCCTTCTCAGAAATTCCGAACAGCCAATCAAAACTTAAAAAAACATCTATGAATTTTTAAACAACTTTTCATCAATGCAAACTTTTCCCTCATTACATGTACAGCATTTAGGGGCAGTGTTCAGATTGGTAGCTTAGTGCTTAAGGCTTTGGACTTTGGCTTCAAAGAAGTTCAAATCCCAGCTACACCAAGCTGCCACTTCTGGGCCCCTGATCAAGGCCCTTAATCCCAGAGCTGCTCAGTTGTATGAATGAGATAAACTGTAAGTCACTTACAATTATCTCTTTTCTACACCTGAGCAGTTCAGGGTTAAGTGGTTACTAATCAGAAGGTTGTGAGTTCAAGCCCCAGCACCACCATGATAACTTGAGCAAGGCCCTTAAAAAAAGTGCTGTAATGTATATGTGGCAAGTAAAAGCCTCTCGTAAGGGCCATACTCAAGGGCCCAGTGATTTTGATATTTGTTGGATTTTTTGAGGTTTCTCACGGTCCTTTTTGTTCAGGTTATGGTTCAGGTTACATGTAGATATAAATAAAAAAGAACATGTTCACGTGTAGCCACTCCCTGGTCTTTACAGGACAGAACATGACACTGAGAGTGCTGTGAAAGGGGAGATTTCTATACACATGCTAATTAAAGGTCTAAGTAATTAGTGATCTAACAGTCATGTAATGGTGCAGTAATGGTGGCTGATGGGAATTCAGTATTCCAGGGCCATATTCCTGACCCAATCAAATAAACACACACACACACACACACGCACACACACACACACATATTTACATATTTTTACTCATTAGTAACTAGAACAGTTTACTGCACAGTGATCGTAGTAGCAGGAGTTAAATTAGTGCTAGAAGTTAAATTAGTGGTACATTTAGTTTGTATAGTTTTTTCTATAGGCAAAGTTCGAGAAATTGATAGTATTTGCAGTATTAGAAGTATTTATATAATAGTGTTATTAACAGTATTAAAAACTGAAAGCTAGAAGTAGAAACACTGTATCAGCAGTTTTAAGGGTATTATTAATAATTAGTTGGTAGATTTTTAATTAATATAATACAATTCATATAATAAAATATAATAAACTATATATATATATATATAAAACAAAATAAAATATCATATCAAAAATTTCATATAATATAATATAATCCCAATTCCAAAATTGGGTCACTGAGTAAAATTTAAAAAAAATAAAAAAACAAAAAAAAACCCACGCATATTTCTATTCAAAACAAAACATAGAAAACGTTTGAAATATGTTTAAAATTAGGATTTTTTACATTTTTAAGAAAAACATTTGGTTAGTTTAAATGTTATGGCAGTAAAATGTCTCAAAAAGTAAATCTTTACCAAAATAAACAGTTTTTTTAAACTAATGAGGTTAATTACAGCAGGTCAGTAAGATGATTGGGTATAAATAGTGTATCTTAGAGAGGCAGAGTCTCTCAGAAGTAAATCTGGGTGGAGCTTCAGCAATCTGTGAAAGACTGTGTGTACAAATTGTGGAACAACTTCAGAATATTGTTCAACATCAAATAGCTAAACAGTTCAAACGTATTAAAGAATCTGGAGAAATCTCCAAAGGGATACGGGTGAAAATCAACATCGGCTGTCAGGAATCTTTGGGTCCTGCATTTAACACAGTCATCATTCTGCAATGGAAATCACTGCGTGGGCTCATTAACACCTCCAGATATCATGATCCGTGAACACAGTCTGCGGTCTCATACACAAATGCAAATTTCAGGGAAGATCTTGCATATTTCAGCAAGATGATGTTAACTGCATCTATTACAATAGCAGGACTTCCTAGTAGAAGACCTGCTGCAGTCTAGACCTTTCACCATTTGAAAACATCTGGCGCATCGTGAAATAAAAAACACAACAAAGGAAACCCAGAACTGTTACGGAGCTAAAATCCATTTCTGCATTTCTCTCCCAAAACTTCAGCAACTGATCTCCTCAATCTCTGGGTTTATGAGATTTGCAAATCGTTGCATTCTGTTTTTGGATTTGTTTGGAAAACAACCCCAACTTGTCATTGGGTTTGTATATTATCTTTATGTTTATGGCAGAAATATTGGTAGTAATAATTGTAATGGTATTGTGTATATAGTGATTTATAAATGATGATAGTTTATAAAACAAAGGAACAGAGAAGAAGTTTGGCCCTCACCCTCTGGATCCAGCTGTGATGTGCTCTGGCTCTTCTTGCCCAGACCCACCATGGCGGCCATCTTGGCCCCGAAGCTGGAGCGTCTCTTCTTGTCGTCCTCGTCGTCGTCGTTTCTGCCGAGCGAGCACATTTCCCCTCCTACGCTGGAGCTCTTGGTGATGTTGGAGCCAGGAGTCGCTGTCTGAGCCCTGTGTTTGATTTTGGATGTAAACCCACTGTCAGCAACGCAGGAGTATGAACCAGGGAGGAGGAAGGAAAGGATGAAGAACAGAATGAAAGACAGGACAGAGAGAAAGAAAGACAGAGAGAGAGAGGAAATGACAGGGTTCAGCTACAGGATCAGGACAGGGTCAGAGCTACAGGACAGAGCTAAAGTGGAGAAGAGGAGGAGGAGAGCTACACCAGGAGCTTTCCTCACATGCAAAATAAAATCCAGTCTTATATATTCCTCATTTACACTGTGCAACCAAAAGTTTGTGGACACCTCACCATCAAATTGCTGTGTGCTTCTTTTTAAACATCCCATTCCACATTCCTCCATTCGCTCTTATATTGAGCTCCGCTCTCCGGGGAAGATTTAGTTTTTAGATTTTTTTTTTAGATTCATTCAGCCACATGTATGTTAGTAAACCTGAGGTGCAGTGAAAAATTAATTGATGCTCAAAAGGGTTGGAGCTCCATAGCAGGAGATCTTCCACTCCAACCCATGGAAAGATCGTCTTCATGGAGCTGCTTTGTGCTGTTTGTGTCCTGCTGGAAAAGGTTTGGGTCTCATAGCTCAAGTAAAGTGAAAATGTTGTTCTACTGCATCCAAAGGCAAAAGAAAAAAAAGAAACACAAGGCTGAAAAAGTCGAGTGTCCCAATACTTTTTACCCTGCTGTGTGTTAGGGTTAGGGTTAGGGTTAGGGTTAGGGTTAGTGTTAGGGTTAGGGTTAGGGTTAGTGTTAGGGTTAGGGTTACGGTTGGGGTTGGGGTTACGGTTGGGGTTGGTGTTAGGGTTAGGGTTACGGTTGGGGTTGGGGTTGGGGTTAGTGTTAGGGTTAGGGTTAGGGTTACGGTTGGGGTTGGGGTTAGGGTTAGTGTTAGGGTTAGTGTTAGGGTTAGTGTTAGGGTTAGTGTTAGGGTTAGGGTTAGGGTTAGGGTTAGGGTTAGGGTTAGGGTTTCGGTTAGGGTTAGGGTTAGGGTTAGGGTTAGGGTTAGGGTTATTTAGGGTTATATCTATAAAGCTGCTTCGTGTCGATGCGTTTCGTTAAACATGATAAATGACGTGAACTGAATTAAATACTGTTGTTTTTTTAAATATGAATTTTACTCCAATTCTGCGAAAATATTTACATTTATTATCATTTTCTTTTTCTATTTGTTCACATCATTCTGACCTGTCAGGCTCCGCCTCCTCTACTCCATTCTCCTTCTCTCTTTCTTCTTCATTTTCTCCTCCTTCTACACTAGCTTCTCTCCCCATCACACTCTCCTCCCCCTGAGACTGACTCTGCTGGACAGCCTCGCCTCGGCTACACACACACACACACACACACACACACACACACACACACACACACACACACACGAGCCGACATGCAAAATGATACAGTGATACACAGTGAGATAAACAGACAAACACACAGGTACAAAAAGACAGATACATTTAAACAGATAAATACACATACAATAAGACACACACACACACACACACAAACACACATATATACAGGCCATAAGGAAGCGTGCAGGACAAAAGAGAGGAGGAAGAACCTGTCAGCATGCACAACACACTGATATAAAAACATAATAAATAGGAAGTAGAAACCCAGACGTCTAAGGTCACCTGATTTTGCGAGCGGCCCGCGCTCTCTCCGACTGGACGGACATGTAGCTGGCGCTGCTGAGCCGAGACGTGCTGGACATGGCGGAGACGTCGCTGACGTCGCTGTCCGAGGACTTCATGGACAGGCTGTCCATTCCCCGCTGTACAGGACACACAATACACCACACCTTCAATCATACACACTTTCATGGAATAACACACGCATGCTGTTATAGGAAGGAGGAGCTCCATGCCATCACCACCAAATAGTTACTGCTTGAACTAAATAACCACATCATACTTTTTATCCCTTTTTATCCAAGGAATGTTGGCGAAGCAACTGAAATGATCAAAACCATAAGGGATGGTGTGTCGCTGCAAAACGCTGTGGTAGCAACGTTGCTTCCGAGTGGAAACCAGACATTTGGACTCATCACACCAAAAGACTATTTTCCACTGATCTACTGATCATTCCTTGTTTCTTTTGGCCCAAGAGAGTGTCTTCTGCTCGTTGTTCTTCTAAAGTAATGGTTTCTTTGCCACAATTTTAACGCCTGACTCACGTATGAAAATGTGTGACACTTGAACCCTGAGGCGCATTTACGTGCAGTGAATCGGCGCTTTGAGTAGCTGGTAATTCTAATAAACGTATTCTAAAAATCTTCTGCAGCAGAGGCAGCGCTTGGTCTTCTGATTCAATTCATTTTTATTGGGATTGCGCTTTTAACAATGGACAGTGTCATGGACATAATGTGATGATTAAGAATAAATAAGATGTTTAGGTTTGTCCCTGATGAATGAGTGGGTGGCGACTGTGGTGAAGGAAAATCTCCCTGAGATGGTATAAGGAAGAAACCTTGAGAGGAACCAGAATCAAGAGGGAACCCATCCTCATATGGGTGGAACGGAATGTATATTCATTACAGTTAAACGTTGCTGAGATGTGCAGTAATTGGTGATCAAATGCAACCTGTAGTCCTGAGCCATTGTAGCAGACAAATCCATCCTTAAGGCTCCTGTGTTTCTCCATAAGCTCATGGAGGCTTAGGGCATTAATGCAAAACCATCCCTAGCTGCACAAAGTGGCCTCCAGATGAAAGGAATCCCATCAAGTTCTTTATTGGGATGGTCCTCACGAGAGACTGAATCATCATGGCGTTTGATGGTTGTGGAGATACATTTAATGTTCTTGAGATGTTTCAGATTGACTTTATTTCTTAAAGAAATTATGGATATTTTCTCCTTGAAAATTAAACATATTCTGGGATTTGTAACACGTTTTAGTTCACAACATATTTCCAGTCGTGTATCGTTTGGATTCTTCAGTATTAAAAAACATTCTTCTTCTGCTTCTTTCGGCTTGTCCCATTAGAGGGCGCCAGAGCGGATCATCCGTCTCCACACCCCCCTGTCCTCTACATCTGCCTCTTTCACACCGACTACCTGCATGTCTTCTCTCACCACATCCATAAACCTCCTCCTTGATGTTGAATATAATAAAAAGAAATAAAAACACTGAAGGAGAAGAAAGTCCAAACTTTAGATTGGTAGTCAATATGAGCTGTTGCTATAGCAACCATACCACTTTCTGTCATCACACTGCCATTATACAGGATATATGTTTTTCATCGCTTTTGAAAGGCACTTTCTGTCCTTCCGTATTTGTTTTGCAGAAGATTTATAAAATCAGTAGGAAAACGTGATTAGTGAGAAATGTACATACCCTGGATGGATCCTTCAGAGAACCTGTAGGAACAAAAACAATAAAAACGATAAATATCACAGAAAACCTGAGGGTAAAATATTAGAACCATGTTCTCTAGGAGGATGTTTCCTCTAGAGCTGTGGGTTCTCCGACTAAAGCGAAAGGTTACAACGCCATGGAAACGCAGGGAGAGGCTATACACACTATACACACTGAAGCTGAGGAGCACCAATGTTATCTCCAGAGTTACACCAACACACACTCAGGTTTCAGGATTCTTCTCAGATCTCCTGCTCTCCAGCACACTTTTTCCCATAACCAGAATGTATAAAGCAGAATCTCCTGACATTATGTGCAACTTCTGTACCAATGATTCTCAAAGAAAAGCACATTCATTCCAGCAGAGCTTTAAAACTACCACTGTGGAGCATTTGACCCAGTTTTATGGTCCATGTTCATGGGAAAGCTCTTCAGGACTTTCACAGAAGTCATACAATTTCGGGAAAATAAGTTTTTCACCCTAATTTTCAGAACTTCTGCAGATTCTCTATAACATAAATAGTACCCAATGTTTGCACTTT
>MU592027.1:761904-769404 GCA_024362625.1 Silurus asotus | reverse complement strand
GGAGAGAATCGGTGGGAGGGAGGAATATGAAACTAAAGGGATTAATTCTAGTCAGCGTTCTGTTAGCCGATAGAAAAGATCCAGACGCTAACCCGTGCTAAGCATTAGCGATTAGCATGACCTACAGTGTACTCTGGTTCAAATGTTCAGGCAACACCAGATCTACAGGTCTACTCTGATATCTCCTATAAAGCTTTACCAGGCGCTGTTTGTGGTACTGGGGGCGGGGCAGGGGGCTGCTCGAGGGGCGGAGTCACAGATCCTGCTACAACTTCATTCACAGAGGCTTCGCCCCGATCACAGAGAGAAATCAGACGAGAAGAAATTTTAGAAATCAGAAGTTTTGGACAAAAATAAAATACACACTATACCACCAACACACACCCTTACACCAACCCACAAAAACACCCCAACCCCACCCAGATCCACACCACCACTCATAAACACACCCCCACACATTCATTCCACTCACATACCCCCCCACACACAACACCATCACACACAACCCACACCTTCATCTCACCCACATACAATCACACACACACCCCACACATTCATCCTATCCACATACCCCCACACACAACACCACACACTCTCACACACACACACCAACTTCACCCACAACACCACCACACACACACACATACACTCACACACACACCAACTCCCCCCACAACACCACTACACACACCGCCACACACACACACCCACACCTTCATCCAACCCACATACCCCCCTACACATTCAACCCACCCACATACCCCCACACACACAAAAACTTCCCCCACAACACCACCACACACATCCACGCCCATATACACCCACACACACAAACACGTCCCCACAACACCACCACACACACCTACGCCCATATACACACACACACACAACAACGTCCCCCACAACACCCCCACACACACCTACGCCCATATACACCCACACACACAACCACGTCCCCACAACACCACCACACACACCTACGCCCATATACACCCACACACAACAACGTCCCCCACAATACCCCCACACATGTATAAATATTGAGTAATATAGATCGCAAAAATAAACTCCAGTAACCACATTGTGTTGTCACACAAATGTCAACGTGTCTCCGACGTTCCAGACAAACAGCACACACAGTAACGAGACACGGCTCTAGGGACCTGTACAAACCGCAGGAGTGCACACACACACACACACACACACACACACACACACACACACACACACATACACACACACTACACACCTTCGTAAGGCTCTGCCACGCCCTCTCCATTATCTGGGAAAAGACGAGGTGAAGAACAGAACACTCACTACAGTAACACACAGCTGTGTCTAGAAAAATCTGGATTTTCTGCCAAACGGTGACCCTCAGTAAAAACACAGCATCCTTTTGTAGGGTTTTTGTTTTGCATTCATGGATTATGTGACCAACCACGGCTCAGAACCGGATCAGCTGATTCACTGATAATGATGAAGGAGCGCAGGACAGTCAGTAGAGATACTCACTCCGGTCAATGGAGCCCTTCGGGGGGACCTGCGGTAATTGTCGGCCCCTGCGTGCGGACGCCGGCGTGCCCAGGGGACTCGTTTGGAGCGACCCGGCCCGAGGATTCGCCCTGAAATAACAAACAAGAGGTTTAATACTGTTACTGAAGCCGAGGCGAGTGGTTACTGTGGTCAAAAGCACAGCCGAGACGCAGACGCCGTGATCAGGGGAAATAAAGTAATAAATCAAAATTTCATGGTGAAGCAGAGAACCTTTTTTTACAGAATATTCAGCAAAATCTTTAATATATCTCAAAAATAAAAACAACTACCTCTAAAAGATTAATATATTATTTTCGCAAAATAAATCACTTTTGGCACGGATTCATTCGTTCAGTTCGAATATACTGTAAAACCAAAAGTCTGTGGACACTAGAGCTTTTTTCAACATCCACATTTCACATCTAATCCCTATTTGCTGTTTTAATGATTTCCAATCTGCTAGAAAGAAGTTCCACAAGAAATCAGGTAGTACAGGGCGTGGGTGAGGTGAGAAGACCATTCCCATTCATCTCAGAGGTGTTCAATAGAATTTAGAGCTCTATAGCTGGAGATATTCAACTCCATCCCATGAAAAGAAGATCTTCATGGAGCTGGCTTGTGGACTTTGTGTCAGGCTGGAACAGGGTTTGGGTCTCCGAGTTCAAGTGAAGGGAAAATTTCATGCTACTGCTTTGAAACACAAACAGTATGGCTGGTGTCCAAATACTTTTGGTAATATAGTGTGTGAGGGTCAATAAGAATAAACTGCAAGAAAACTAAATCTTAGCAAGTGAAGTCTGTTTAACTACTAGATGTGTTTAATGCATTAATAAAATATATTATACACACACATATATAAATATATAAATATATACAATTAGGGCTGTCAAAATGACCGTGTTAAAACCGCCATAACGAAAAAAACTTTGAACGACACTAATTTTAATATCGCGTGATGAACGCACTGCGCATTACAAATATAAATAAATAAACAAGAGGCGACATAAAAACCTTTAACGCAACACATTTTCTTCTTTTCTTTACCTCGGATATAAAAAAAATTATTAACCTCTACTAAAAAAATTCTGTTTAATCAATAACCATTTGTTTTACTGATGCGCCAAGTCTCAAATTAGCACAAAAATCCACCATGATGCAACGTCCGGCAATTAAAACCGTCCGTGTGGAAACGAGTGAAAGTTCTGTTTGGTGTCCTGATGATTTACGCCATTTAAAACACCAGAATTACTTTAAAACATTTACAGGAATATTTTCATGCTTTATGTTGAGTTCGAATTCACTTCTAATAAACATACATTTGCATAAATCATTAATAATTGATTAGAGTATTAAACACTTGAAAAGTACATTTCAAACAAATATTGATGTGCGATTAATTTGTGATTAATCATGATTAAATATTTAAATCGACTGACAGCCCTAATATATATATATATATATATACAATTTTCTTAATTTTTTTGGCATTAATTTACCTACATTTCAGATATTTAACCTGCTAAGAGCTGAATTTATTGCAGTGTAAATAAAATATCAGAAGCAAAGTAAAAAATAAAGTGAAAAAGTCTTTCAGTAAAAAAAAAAGATTTGGCAACCCTTTTATTAACGTTGAAAAAAAATTAAATAAAATAAAAAAATAATAAAGGTTAGACAGGAAACACATACTCGAGCACATGGTTTTAGACTCCACATATTTGACCGGATCGGTGCATGCAAATTCGCAGCGGTAAATATGTCACAGGTCGAGCGCATTTTAACTGCAGTACGCGAGTTAAAATGCACGTCAAACAAACAAAAGACCTTCATAACACCTTCTGAGCATCGGGTTCCGTTCAATCGCAGAGCGAAGCAAGGTCAGGATTGGGCCCGCTTTTGTTTTCAGCGGAGTGTAATAAACGATTAAAGAGGTCCGAGTGTGACGTGAGTCTGAGCGGACGTCTCATGAGAAGCGTCTCAGAAGGAGTGATGAAGTTAGAGAACAGGAGCGGTGTGAAAAAAACAACCACAGCTCAGGGAGGATAGAAGGCTGCGAGGAGGAAAAGAAGAAGAAGAAGAAGCGGCGGACATCCTTTAGCAGCGTTAGCGCAGCCGACGGGCCGTAAAACTAAAACAGGATGCTGTTCGACAACAAATGATAATGTTAGTACAGTCAAATCAAACAAATATCCAAAAAAAAAAAACAACAAGAACAAAGAAGCAAAACGACAGGATGCCAGATTCACACCATTATATCCCGGGAGAATATAAGTAGTGTGACAGAAAAAAAACCAAAACAACACACGTTATTTTTTTTGAGCCATCACGTGACCTCACGTTTCTAGTCTACAGATCGAACACAAATGAAAAACAGCACCGAAAGAAAAAGGAAGGAAAACAGAAAGTGGGCGGGGCATGGCTTGGGGTTAGTCGCCGCGATTGGTCAGGTCAGGATCACCTCGTTAGGGCAGGAGAAGGAGGGGCAGATCTCCTGGAGGGTAAAGACGGCATGGACCTCATGTAGGACGGTTCGGGACGCTCGGACGAGCGAGAACGGGTGTAGAAGTGTCTTTCCATCATGGGCCGCTGGTCAGCTGACCTCGACCTGTAATGTCTGTCCGCCGCGACGCGAGCGTACCTGCGGAAATGTTCATCACACACGGATGCTTATGGCACCAAAAGAAACCCTCGGAATCCTGTGAAAATAACGTGTCATGTGCCAAAACAACATGCCAAAGATGAACTGGTCAGAGTTCTGTGTCACGGAAAAAAAAACTGGAAAAATGAACAGGAACGAAGGAAAAGGTGTTAGCAAACAAATCTCAGAACACCTGTGTGGGGGGGAGGGGGGTGGTGGTGGGGGTAGATTTTAACCAAGAAGGAGTCAATTAGCATCTTTTAGTGCCTTTTTATGATCTAAACTTGTCCTACTGCACCTGAACATTACCTCAGATCCTCCTCAAACACTTGGTGGCTAGCTGGGAACTCTGGTATCTGTTCCTCTCTGGAGCAAAATGTAAAAAAACACTAGTTCAGTCAAAGTCCTGAAATTGTTGCTAAGCTTTAAACGAGTTCAGGAACGGTGTTCCAGACTGATATGGATGCTGGGGGTTATGTGTTTATACCTTTCTGCATCTGTAGAAGGCTCGATTTCAATCTTGGGGAAGTTCCTGATGTAGAGACCAAGCTGGAGGTTAATATCTCACAACATGGTGAAGAAGAGGATTAAATGGTGTGGGAGTGCGGTGGAAAGATGAGCTGATGAACAGCAAAGGTGTCAAACATGCAGCATTGATCAGCTCTGATAAAATGCTGATCCAAATCTGATCCAACTCTAATACAATCTGATCCAAAACTAATTCAGCTCTAATACAAATCTGATACAAATCTGATCCGTCCGATACAAATCTGATTTAGCTCTAATACAAATCTGATCCAAATCTGATCCAGCTCTAATACAAATCTGATCCAAATCTGATTTAGCTCTAATACAAATTTGATCCAAGTCTGATTCGGCTCTAAAAATGAATCTGATCCAAATCTGATCCAAACCTAATACAAATCTGATCCAAATCTGATCCAGCTCTAAGACAATTCTGATCTGAATCTGAAGCAGCTCTGATACAAATCTGATCCAAATCTGATCCATCTCTAATACAAGTCTGATACAATTCTGATTCAGCTCTAATACAAATCCGATCCAACTCTAATACAAATTTGATACAAATCCAATACAAATCGATCCGGGTCTATTATAATCTGATCCAAATCTGATTCAGCTCTAATACAAATCTGATCCAGCTCTAATACAAATCTGATCTGACTCTGATACAAATGAGATCTGACTCTAAACCGACTCTGATTTAATGCAACAGAAGAGTTTAGAACCCATGTGCTTAATTATACTATAATTCTCATGTGAACTGTAGATTAATAAAAATTTGAGGGAAAGAGCTTTGATGTTCCACTAGGGGGCAGGATTGAGCGATATAAATGAGATATGGCCTAAAGTACTGACTTTCTCACACATATTTGGAGGCACACAATTGTATCAGGCGTCTTAACGCTTATAATCAGATGCCAGTCCAATGGATTGGAGGTAAAAGTTTTGACACCCCTGCTGTACAGTGATGATGTGAGGAATGTGGAAGTGATCATGTGATCTGCGTACAGACCCTGCGAGCTCTTACCTGTACTCATCAGCAGATCCGTTGGTGAGATGATTAGGCCATGGTGAGGGAACGTGATTGGGACTGTTGTAATGCCTTTATGAAGGAGGGGGGATGAAGGATGGAAATAAAGATGTAGATGAATAAACTACACATGTACACATCAAATGAGCTTAATAAATAAATAAAAATGTAAATAAAAATGCTAACAGCTACAGCTAGCATAAAACCCTTACGAGCTAACATTAGCAACATCTGCAAGTAGGTTGATTTTTGACACACATCCCAAACAGCACATGATCATAGCAACGATGCTAAAAGAAAATGTGTTACTTGTTGCTGGATGTCGAGAAATTGACAATTAATTTGAATAAAATATGATATTATAAATATACAGCATAAAAATTATATCTACAATCATTTATATTTATATGTATATATTATTTATTATTATGTGTAATATTTTTAATTGCATTTACATTCGATTAAACTGTCAGTTCTTCTTAATTCTTCTTACTCTATTTTAATCTTTTTTTCCCCCATATTTTATTGTAATTAATGTATTAATGAGAATTGTCATTTAAATTCTATTTAATTATTCTTATACTATTTTTTAAAGCATTCATTCCAATTACATTTTATTACTTGTTTCACATATTTTTGAAACGTATAACTGCAATTATAAATAATTGTACGATTGTCTTAATTTCATTTTTTTTATTTCTTCATTTCAATTATGTTTTATTATTAATAATAATTAAATAATGAATTGATTATAATATATTTAATATCATTTTTCTTTTTAAGCACTTTTCATTGATTTTAATTTAATTACTTTATTTCTTTCTACTGCCCATTCTTTTAAAAATAATTCATAAAAAAAGTAAAAAAAAATAATAAAATTTTCTTTCTTTTTTATTTTAATGTATTAAATGCAGTTAAATATATTATTAGACAGTACATTTATTATTTCATTTGTTTTTAATTTTTAATTTTTTTTATTTATTTACATTTTTGTCCCACTTTATTTCCTATCCTGCCTTTTTCCCAACACACGTGAGGCACAAACACAAGTGCTGCAGAACCTTGACCTTTTTTTTCCGCTCAAACTCTTTCACTCTTTCACTCTTTTACCTCTCTGGAGATTGATATGAGTCGCTGTAGAGAGACATTCTTCTATCGCTCCTCATCCTCCTGACCACAAAACACACCACACGCAGTCAGAAAAATCCACACACAGCACTGTTCCTACTGCTACTGCTTCTCCTGCTGCTCTACTCTACAGGGATCAGGTTCTGTTCTTCAACACATCACCATGGAAAGGGAAGCTTCTAAAGGAACATCAGTCCATCACAAGAACACCAGGAACAGACCAGAAGCACAGGAGCAGCCTGAAGACTCAGAGAACAAGGTTTTACTATCTAAGATCCACAAGGTCTCTGTGATCTAAACACCGACACTAAAAACATGCTGCACTGAAGGTGGAGGTGAAGACATCTTCTAATCTACACCCTTCTTCTAATCTACACCCCTCCTCTAATCTACACCCCTCCTCTAATCTACACCCCTCCTCTAATCTACACCCCTCCTCTAATCTACACCCCTCCTCTAATCTACACCCCTCCTCTAATCTACACCCCTCCTCTAATCTACACCCCTCCTCTAATCTACACCCCTCCTCTAATCTACACCCCTCCTCTAATCTACACCCCTCCTCTAATCTACACCCCTCCTCTAATCTACACCCCTCCTCTAATCTACACCCCTCCTCTAATCTACACCCTTCTTCTAAATTACACCC
>MU592027.1:759033-760953 GCA_024362625.1 Silurus asotus | reverse complement strand
TGGGTGGTGCGGGAGTGGGGTAAAAGGGGCGGGGAAGGGGTGGGGTAAATGGCAGGGGTATATGGGTGGTGTGGGAGTGGGGTAAAAGGGGGGGGGTAAATAGGTTACAGCGGCTTTTAGTGGTTTCAGTGTGAACCGATTCTTAAACTTAAATTCAGTTTTACTCAGTTTATACTTCAACATATAAAAACATTTTCTCACCAAAATCTGTTCCTGTCAACGTGTGAAGGTTGTATTAATGCATTTATTTATTTGTGTAAATTGTTTATGCAGTTATTTATTTACTTAATTAGTTATTTTATGGATTTGTTTAACTAATTCATCTGTTTATTTACTATTTGATCTGACTATTTTTAATTGTATATATTTTTTAATAACTTCTTTGTTTATTCATGTACATGGTCTATGAAATGTTTGGAAACAGACACACCCTTGGAAAAGTTTTTTATAGTGTTTGAGACGCAGATTCCTTCTGTTTTTATACAAGAAACTCACATAAAAGGCAAAAACACACAGTAACTGGACAGTAAACGAGTGGAAGGACGTTTTGTGGAGTCCAAATGTGAATTTTTTGTCTCTTGTGTAAGAAGGAGAACAGGAGAGAAGATGTGATCAGACTCCCTCACCCCCACAATCACACATGGAGGTGAAAGTTTAATGGTATGGGGTTGTTTTGGAGCAGAGAAGATTGCAGAAAGTGAAAGTAAACCAACACGTCTCCTATTCCACACTTCAACACCACGCAGTTCCAACTGGACTGCGGCTCATTAGAAGCGACTTCAATGTACAACAAGACGATGAGCTGAAGAGCACGTCTGAGTTCTGTATGTGTTATTTAGAGAGCAGACAGACGTCTGGAGTGATATCTATCATGGAACCACCTGCCCAGTCACCGCACCTCAATCCTACTGATCTGCTCTGAGATGAACAAAAACGCTCCATCTAGTGAAGAACATCTTTGGAGTTTTACAAAAGACACAGGAAAATATTTCATCTGAACGTTTGGAGAAATGAAGTGTCCGGATGCTGAGAGTGTGTGAAGCTGTGTAAGGATTTTCAATAAAACTAAAGAAGAACATCTGGATATTTCTAGATTTTTTGTTTTTTTGCATAGAAACAATAGGAACATGGAGGCATCTCTCAAACACCATAAAAGACTCCAAGGATGTGTCTCTGTTAGTACTGGGTATCTCCACTGTCTGAGCGCTTCAGCTGGATATACACGCAAACCTCCTGCAGAATTCTGTTCTTGTTATGTTCATCTTGAACACACGAATATATAACATGGAGGAGACACACCACCGACTCACAGGCAACCTTTTATAGATAAAATGATTAAAAAAAAAACAAAGCGAGCTGAGTGTAAACGACGAGAAGTTCAGCTTATCCTTTAAACCCTCAGGTGTGTTTTATATCTAATTCCCTCATAATCCTGTTCAAAGTGAAAAGTTCTGAACAATTCAGAGATACTTCCTGTTTTAAAACTGTCAATAATCTAAAAGCACGTGTGAAAGGAGGAACGAGGGAAAGAAGGAACGAGGGAAGGAGGGAGGGAGGTGTTGTGTCTATCCATCCCGTTAGTGTAACTCTCAGCTGTACCTGTGGTCCTGGAAAGGCGTATCGATGGTGTGATATCTGGTTCGGACTCGATGAGGGTGAGTGACTGAGCTTCTACAGTCGCAGGGAAAAAGAGAAGAGATGACCAGAGTGAAGAAGAAACTCAGGAGAGACAGAAAGATCTGGGAAACCAACAGGTTTAATGAATGAAGCAAACAAAGGAGGAAGAGATGAAACTGAGATGTCACATGACCCCAGTAGATGAACCCTTTCAGGCTTGCTTTATAAACAGATTAACATTTTCACCCCAAGGTGGTCTTTATGCTCCACTGTCTAACTTTTTAGCACTGAATTAAGACGCTT
>MU592027.1:731533-754033 GCA_024362625.1 Silurus asotus | reverse complement strand
CATATACTGCACCCTCATACCCTACCTTTACACTGTACCCATATACTGTACCCTCATACCCTACCTTCACACTGTACCCATATACTGCACCCTCATACCCTACCTTTACACTGTACCCATATACTGTACCCTCATACTCTACCTTTACACTGTACCCATATACTGCACCCTCATACCCTACCTTCACACTGCACCCATATACTGTACCCTCATACCCTACCTTCACACTGTACCCATATACTGCACCCTCATACCCTACCTTCACACTGCACCCATATACTGCACCCTCATACCCTACCTACACACTGCACCCATATACTGCACCCTCATACCCTACCTACACACTGCACCCATATACTGCACCCTCATACCCTACCTTCACACTGTACCTGCATACTGCACCCTCATACCCTACCTTCACACTGCACCCACACACTGTACCCTCATACCCTACTTTCACACTGCACCTATATACTGCACCCTCATACCCTACCTTCACACTACACCCACACACTGTACCCTCATACCCTACCTTCACACTGCACCCACATACTGCACCCTCATACCCTACCTTCACACTGCACCCACACACTATACCCTCATACCCTACCTTCACACTGCACCTATATACTGCACCCTCATACACTACCTTCACACTGCACCCACACACTGTACCCTCATACCCTACCTTCACACTGTACCTGCATACTGCACCCTCATACCCTACCTTCGCACTGCACCCATTTACTGCACCCTCATACCCTACAGTCCCTTCACACTGTATCCCCATACTGCACTATTATTTCTTTATATTTAATTTGTGTATCATTTCCTTACAGCTTCCTCTAATAAAATGCCCCCAACCCTACATTTATACACTTTCTGCAGACCTTTAAATTTTTAACCTCCCAAACTTAAATAAAACATACTCTATTTTCTACCCTCATACTAAACCCTTTTACTCTACTGACCTCTCCAAGGAACGCGCTCTCCTCCTCCCGAACCCGTGCCTGGTCCCACAACGTGATCTCCAGCATTCTCTCCCTGAACTCACGCCTGTGCACGGGCGAGTACATGAACGTCTGGCTCCACTTAGGCTCCAGCGACTTCTTCACTGTTTTCGTTCTTCTTTTGCTTTTATCACTGAACAGGAATTTAGACAGGGAGAATGTTTAGCATCCGATAGTATACACCATCAGCAGCCGTGCTGCTATTCAACCTGGTCATTCCTTAAGATGTATTTTAGCATAAATGTCATCATCATAAAGAACTCAAACTCTTTACCTTCTGTCAGGAAGGAAATAAATTTTGACGTAGGGGTTCCTGGGACGCCCATCCTCTCGAGCAGGCAGGTCTTTGGCGCCTAGAATGGTGACGATGAGTTGGTGGCCCACTTTGTCATACCACAGCTTAACCTTTAAAGAAAGTAGAGGTCAATTAACATGTCTTTGGTTGGAGGCAGAACTCGGAGGCTCTTCTACCAGATAAGGCACCGCATGCATACCATGGCTTTCTATAGGAACTTACAGACCCTAATTACTCACATGGAGCTAATTTACTATGGGTTTATGACTTTCTACTAGGTCTAGGGTTAGAGATCTGTCTTTACTGACACCCTTGTGGCTGAAAAAATCTCCACAAAATCTAGTGGAAGATCTTCTCAGAAGAGTCAGGGTTACTATAAGAGCATGCAATGTTTAAACAGCACATACCAATCTTATAGTCAGATGTTCTCACACTTAGTAGGGGTGTAACGGTGCACATATTCGTACCCACATTTTTCGGTACAAGGCTTTTAGTTCGGTGCACATGTGCACTAATTGCAATCCTTTTTACGTGCGGAACAAAGTTAAAATCTGAATTCCCTCAGGATCGTATTAAGTTTGTTTAGTCTTCACCTCGCAATTTAAGCTCATTTTTTTATTATTGTTATTAAACTTTAAAACATACACAACAATGCCAGGGGTATAAAAACAAAACTAGAGTTAGCGCAGTGTCACTGTGGCTGCTTACTTCATACTGGAAATATGATTTGTTTTGCACATGCATAAAAACATTAAAGAATCTATAGCGCCAGTGTAACCAGGACGTGGCTAGCGGCTAACGCTAGCGTTATGGATTCGATAATAATGCGATAATAGCGATAGTAGCAATAATTAATTTGATTTATTAAATTTTATTTTTATAAAATATTATTTTATATATTATTTAACCAATCAGGCATTTTATTTAAAATTGTTTTCAAAATGTAACAAATGTTTATAATAATAAACTTCGTTAATAAAAAATGAAAAGCAATTTGATGTTTTGAATCCCCCCCAAACTGAACCAAGCAGTAACTTAAAAACCGAGGATTGTACTGAACTGTGAATTTGAATATAATATGAATAGTTACACCCCTAATATCTAATGTAGTTTCATCGAGGTTATCAATGTTTTACTGATAGAAACATTGACTCAAACCAATAATATGGGATCCTCGACTGTCTTTTCAAAACGTTGGCAAAACGTTGGCTTTGGAGTGCACAATCAGATCGGATTTTTAAGTCTTAAAACAGCCATCTGCAGCTACATTTACTGTAAAAACCTGTAAAGGATCAGTATTGGGAAACAGTCCACTCCAACACAACTCATAACTCATGGGCAGTACATGGATGCTCAAGGCACAAAACTGGAAAACCTGTGAGCTAGCAAAACCTTGGTTCCATATCTTAGTCTTTCTAAACTCACTCTAGAGACACTTTCAAAGCCTGGCAGTCCAACTTAATGGTATAAAAACAAGATCAGCAAAAGTTAAAGCTCAAAATAAAAGGAAACTTTTCGAAATATACATTATTTCTTTAATATCACAAAATGCTTGAATAGGGTGTATGAGAGATCCTTTTTGGGGGAGGAGCCGACATTTGGAAAGGGCTTTGAAAGTCTTAAAAATCTACTCATGCTTCATTTACTCATACAATCACTATGAGTAAACTCCTCCAGCCTTCTTTCTACAGAAAGAAATACAGAATTTTAAAGAAGGGGCAAAACCCTGAAGGAAGCTCGCTCTAAGGTTCCTGATGTTGAGCGGGCATCTGAGAGGCGTCACGTTTGGACTAATGTGTAGATTTTGCAGGAATCTGCCCGTTCTTTGTAACAAACCTCTAAAGCTAAAAGGAGCATGACTCTATATTCTATATAGGAATCTGGAGTGAACAAAGCTCTAAAAATAGTCCAGAACTAATGCATGCAGCAAAGCAAGAGAATGCATTCTGTACAAACTAGAACAATCCAGACTGCTTTCAAACGTCCAAAAAAAAAAAAAAAAGGTCAAGGGGAAGGAAATACAGTGCAAACAAATTGTACCACTGAATCTCTGTTCTGTGAAATCAACCCAAATTGCTCTTCCATGTGAACAGCTTTTGACAGTTACATCAAAAATAGACTTTTCACACTTAATCAAATGATCGTTCTCATTCAGAGAAACCGGCTCCAGGTGTGTTTGCATGTAAAAGTCTGGAAATTTGATTTCGAATGTCGTTATTAACGAGACGTTTCATTTCTATAGGTACAATTTGTTCGTTTCATTATTGGGCTCTGGAGCAACAGCCAGGTCTTCATTGGAAAATGCAAGTTCATGTTGAAAAATGGGACTTTACAGCAATCTTCTCATTGCAACGTGAAAAAATTGAGTTTTCTCTTCTGGTAAACTAGCGTGCTGTTTCAGGAAATTTCATATACATCATTTTCTGGAGAATAAGCGGCACTAAGAAATATTCAGCACTTATTGCTTAACATGCACTGAATCTGAATCGACTTGCCTTCATCAATTAATAAAGTGTCTGAAGGTTGGCTTGAATTTCTGTATTATACACTATACTATTTTATATACTGTATAATCTAGAAAATTATAATTATACATGCAATTGTATGTATATTAAAAGTATATAATTCTATATTCTATATATTATTCTTCATAAGAGTACAATATAGTAGTGTCTTATAATCCTGAAAATATAGTTGTATTTTATAATCCTGAAAATATGGT
This sequence comes from Silurus asotus, assembly GCA_024362625.1. Lineage (NCBI taxonomy): Eukaryota > Metazoa > Chordata > Actinopteri > Siluriformes > Siluridae > Silurus > Silurus asotus. Next base: position 750,006 of record MU592027.1, on the reverse strand, counting down.
AGTATTTTATAATCCTGAAAATATGGTAGTATCTTATAATCCTGAAAATATAGTAGTATTTTATAATCCTGAAAATATGGTAGTATTTTATAATCCTGAAAATAATGTAGTATTTTAGTGTCCTGAAAAATGGAATAATGTAATATTTCCCTGAAAATATGGTAGTAAATAATATGGTAGTATTTTATAATCCTGAAAATATGGTAGTATTTTATAATCCTGAAAATATGGTAGTATTTTATAATCCTGAAAATATGGTAGTATTTTATAATCCTGAAAATATGGTAGTATTTTATAATCCTGAAAATATGGTAGTATTTTATAATCCTGAAAATATGGTAGTATTTTATAATCCTGAAAATATGGTAGTATTTTATAATCCTGAAAATATGGTAGTATCTTATAATCCTGAAAATATAGTAGTATTTTATAATCCTGAAAATATAGTAGTATCTTATAACCCTGAAAATATAGTAGTATCTTATAATCCTGAAAATATAGTAGTATCTTATAATCCTGAAAATATGGTAGTATTTTATAATCCTGAAAATATGGTAGTATTTTATAATCCTGAAAATATGGTAGTATTTTATAATCCTGAAAATATAGTAGTATTTTATAATCCTGAAAATATAGTAGTATCTTATAATCCTGAAAATATAGTAGTATCTTATAATCCTGAAAATATGGTAGTATCTTATAATCCTGAAAATATGGTAGTAAATTATTATCCTGAAAATATAGTAGTATCTTATATTCCTGAAAATAATGTAGTATTTTAGTGTCCTGAAAAATGGAATAATGTAATATTTCCCTGAAAATATGGTAGTAAATAAAAATATAGAAATAAGGTAGAATCCCTGTGGGAAACAAGATGAAAATCGGTGGTACTTCATATTTGTATACTTAACATTGTAGAAAAAGCTGGTGTGTTTTACAGACCTACAAATAGAGGAGATGGAGAGAAAACTCCTGTTTCAGGTTGCAAAGAAAAGAAGTCGTGTCTGTCCCATGGCAAGTCTGAATCCATCGAACCATTTAAAGAGACTTTGTTAAATAGAGAACTCCTAATATGAAAAACAACAAACATTGCAATGTTGAAAACTGCTGTTTGTCTCTTTAAACTCCTCAGTGCAGGTCAGTAAATCATGCAGGTTCTTCCAGACCCTGAGCAAGATGGAGTTTAATATGTTAAAAATGATCATATTAAGTATGGAGAAAAAAAAAAAGATTTCCATGGATATGAGCTAGTAGTTATTAAAGGAACGGAGGGAAATGAAGATCAGACATTTGAAATGCTCTCATTTTCCTGCTATGCATTTTCCAAATATCGTAAAAAGGAAGAGAAAGGAGTCATAGGGGGAAAAGTGTGTATCAGTCAGTCAGACCGGTGCCGTTACCTGGACCCTAGGGACAAAAGGCGTTGTTCTTCTATTAAGGCATGGACTCTGGGTAAGCAAAATTAACAAAGAAAAAGAAAAAAATGCCATAAAACTAAACCAAATGCTTATAAATCAAATCCCACACAACTGAGAGGAGATTTCGCCTCCATCTCTATCATAAACACAGACTTTAGTACAGACTCGAGACGTGACGGCGCCAGACGAACTGCAAACAAACGATTTCTGAACAACCTGAATGATTTTTTCTTTAACTTTTACTATTATCATTTGTTATTTTCAACTCCAACTTCATTCTATTCCAAGTCTAGCTTTGTCTTCATGCCAACAATTGATAGGACCTTCTGTTAAAATGTTAAAAAGCATTTATTATATCATTTATATTATGCAATATTAATTATCATTATAGAAATACTTTATACTTTATACTCTGTTTACTATAATTAGCATAAGATTATGCTTATTGTTATTATTATATAAAAGTTTACAGTGTGACCTAAAGCCTTTATTTAAAAAAAATGATATGTAAATTTTCTTTTTACTATATATTTTTGTATAAAATCTTCCTTATTAAAAATAAAGAATAAAAAATCCTATGATGAAGCGCAGCACCGCAATAACACAGAATCTCACATTTGAAACATTCAGAGCACTAAAGTGACAAAAAAAAAACTATTACATTTTACAAAACAATCTAAAAAATATGACAGCTACAAAATATCATCATATAATATTTAATATACGTCAGGCATCGTGTTTTAACAAATATAAGTACTTTCCATATACAGGGTGCCAAAACATATGAGCTGCACTGTGAATCTTAATCATTTAAATATTAAAATAAAGAACAAATCCACAACATTATACTGTACGTTTGGGGTTCTATTTTAAAAGCCCGTTCAAACCTGTTTATTATTACTGAAGGAATAATAAAGTCTATTTATATACACTATATCGCCAAAAGTATTGGGACACCCCACTTTTTTCAGCCATATGTGGTTTGTCTCAAATCTCACACAAATCTCACACAAATCTCACACAAATCTCACACAAAATCTCACACAAAATCTCACACAAAATCTCACAAATCTCACACAAAATCTAACAAATTCTCACACAAATCTCACACAAAATCTCACACAAAATCTCACACAAAATCTAACAAATTCTCACACAAATCTCACACAAAATCTCACACAAAATCTCACACAAAATCTCAAAAAATCTAACAAATTCTCACACAAATCTCAAACAAAATCTCACAAATCTCACAAATCTCAAACAAAATCTCACAAATCTCACACAAGTCTCACAAATCTCAAACAAAATCTCACAAATCTCACACAAATCTCACAAATCTCAAACATCTCACACAAATCTCACAAAATCTCACACAAATCTCACAAAATCTCACACAACTTCTCACACAAATCTGACACAAAATCTCACACAAATCTCACACAAAATCTCACAAATTCTTACTCAATTCTCACACAAAATCTCACACAAATCTCACACAAAATCTCACAAATTCTTACTCAAATCTCACACAAAATCTCACACAAATACTGACACAAAATCACACAAATCTCACAAAATCTTACACAAATCTCAAACATCTCACACAAAATTTCACAAATTCCCACAAAAATCTGACAGAAATTCTCAGAAAATCTCACACAAACTCTCTCACAAATCTTAATTTCATTAATTCAAATTAAGTTTTTACGACTGTCCAACATAAAAACATGAAAAATAGAAATACAGTATAAGGATAAAAGAAAGTAAAATAGAATAAATAAAAATAAAATAAAGAATTAATTATAAAAGTATATTAAAAGTATAAGTATATTTAAAAAGTATAAAAATAAGGTTAAGATTATTAATATACACTGTATATAGAGCAAATAGCAATCTTATAGTCAGGCGTCCACAAACTTTTGGCCGTATAGTGAATATTTATGAAAAATAAAAGTAATACCTTCATGATAAAGATCTGTGTAGGTTAGTTTTGAGTGATGGGAACTCACTGAGAGTTGTCCGGACAGATGCTGAGGAGCATCACGGAGCACGCCGGGACTCATGGGAGACGTGACGGATATGGACGGACCCATCTTCTGCGATTCGAACGAGCTCGAACCTGTGAGCGCAGGGCGAGAAAAGATTTTACAGCAAAATGTGAGTCTTCCAGCAGCATTGAGGACGATTCCTGGATTACTAACACTCACTGGATTCAAGCTGTCCGTGTGTGCTGTCGGATATCCTGGGAACATCACTGCACAGGAGAAAACATCAGAACAGAACGCAGATTATATCAATCGTGCATATGGGCTGGTGTTAATATAATACCTGAGTAGATTATAGTAATAAAGGACTATATGTTTATAATGCATTCTATACTGTATTACACCCCAGAGATTTAATAGCACAGGAGTGTGTTATATGTCTATAATACAGTTTACTACAGGACTTTATTATAATACACACCCATATTCAATTATGTAAGAGATATAACACATATATAATATAATACAGGAGTACACAATAACAGAGTACTTTAATCCTGAACTATATTCTATTTTAATATTATACAGGAGTATATGACAGATTACAGGAATGTAAAATAGGTGTAGAGTTTTTTTATATAGGAGCATATTTCAAAAGGGAACATTAATATAATATGGAAATAAAGTTCAGAACTACTTTATACAGTATGAGACAGGAGTATTTTGTGAGAGAGGACATTAATGCAATAGAGGAGTATAGTGAATACAGTAATACAGAGTAAATTCATATACAGGATTAAACTCTGAGAGAGACGTAAATCGAGACTCACCCAATGGGCCGCGAGACCAGAAGCTCAACCTGAGGCTCAGGTTTGGAATCAAGAATAATATTATAAACTTCCTTAAACGTGGCTCCCTGAAGAACCCTGCCGTTCCACTCGAGAACCTGATCACCTGCAGAGAGAAAGAGAGAGAGAGAGAGAGAGAGAGAGAGAGAGAGAGAGAGAGAAAGAGAGAGAGAAAGAAAGAGAGAGAGAATGAGAGAGAATGAGAGAGAGAGAGACAGAGAGACAGAGAGAGAGAGAGAGACAGAGAGAGAGAGAGAGAGAGAGAGAGAGAGAGAAAGAAAGAGAGAGAGAGAATAAGAGAGAATGAGAGAGAGAGACAGAGAGAGAGAGAGAGACAAAGAGAGAAAGAGAGACAGGGAGAGAGAGAGAGAGAGAGAGAGAGAGAGAGAGAGAGAGAGAGAGAAAGAGAGAAAGAGGCAGGTCTAAACTGAGTTTATTAATTAGCAAATTTTTGGTGAAGTTTTCTTATTAAAATGTGGTGTGTGTGTGTGTGTGTGTGTGTGTGTGTGTGTGTGTGGTCGTATCGCCCTGCTCGCCAAACCTCATTTCTCCAGAGACGGGTTTGTAGTGATATTGAGGAATAAAAATAGAGATAGCAGTAAGCTGATGATATTTGCTCGTCTCTGCCTGACATTACTGCAGGCCGTGTTTGCTCTCAGTCACGAGAGCACGAGTGCCCAATTGTTTGTGTGTATGTGTGTGTGTGTGTGTGTGTGTGTGTGTGTGTGTGTGTGTGTGTGTGTGTGTACCTGGTCGGAGATGGCCAACTGTATCTGCTAAGCTTCCTCTTTTCACTTTGGTAATAAAAGCACAAAGCTGACCAGATTCAGTCATTTTCCCTCCAACCACCTGAGGAACAAAAAACGTGACATTACAGAAACAAAACTAAAATACTAATGACTGATACACACGTCTAGGACAGGGGGTAAAATACTAATGACTGATACACACGTCTAGGACAGGGGGTAAAATACTAATGAATGATACACACGTCTAGGACAGGGGGTAAAATACTAATGACTAATACACACGTCTAGGACAGGGGGTAAAATACTAATGACTGATCCACACTTCTGGGATACACAAACTTTTAATCATATCGTGTATAAAGGATTATAATACATCAAGAATAGATCAGAACTAAAATGTACAGATTTCTCTGAAATCAGAAGACCACTGTGGACGGTCCGGGAGACTGAAAGGATTATTGGTGCTTCCCTGCCCACTCTTCAAGAACTGTACACATTATATGGACAAAAGTATTGGGACACCTGAACCTTCCTTCTATATGTGATTCTTCTCCAAACTGTTACCACAAAACTGGAGACACACAATCGTTTCGGACGTCTTTGGATGCAGTACAATAAAATTTTGCATTCACTCAAACTCGGAAAGCCAAACCTGTTCCGTCATGGCAATGCCCCTGTGCACAAAGCCATCTCCATAAAGATCTGCTTTACATGGATTGGAGAGAAAGATCTTGAGTCTCCTGTTATAGAGATTCAAACTCTACTAAACACCTTTGGGATGAATGTGAAGGCTGACTGCACCCCAGGTCTCCTCACCTGCATCACTACCTGCTTTTACTGACACCCTCGTGACTGATGAACACAAATATCCATAAGCACACTCCAGAATCTAGTGGAACATCTTCCCAGAAGAGTGGTGGAAATTTAGAAGAGTAAATTGGGACTAAATGTGGAATGCAATGCTCGAAAAGCACATACCAAACTTATGACCAGGTGACCACAAACTTTTTGTTAATATAATGTACATCCAGAGAGAGAAAAAAGGCTCTGAATATCACTCTGGATCCCTCACATTTCAGCCATATACTTTTTGAACTTTTGCCGTCTGGCCAGTGCTACAGAGCCCCGAACACCAGGACAGACAGGCACAAAGACGTGTTTTCCTCCAGGCAATCTACCTCATGAACACCTAAATGCTTTCGCCGTTGTGCAATAAAAATCTGAATATGCAATTCTACATTTTTATGGTTTTATTTAGGTATTTTTCTGTGCAATAAAACATTTTACTTACTTTTTATTTATTTATTTTATTTTTATTTTTGTTTATATTTCTTAATTAAAATGTGCAATAGCAGGTTTTAATTTAATTTAATTTAATTTAATTTAATTTAATTTAATTTAATTTAATTTAATTTAATTTAATTTAATTTAATTGTTTAATTTATTTAAAGAAATGTGCAACTGGAAGCTTTTGTCATGAAAACAAATTCCTTGTAAGTGCAAAAATACTTGGCAATAAAGCTCTGATTCGGATCCTGATATAAAGGGGAGATGTGTGAAGTTACCTTGAGGCCCAGAAGAGCTCCCGTGTCTCGGGGCACCGTACCGTCCTTCATCCGCTTGTTCAGTAAAATCCTCCCGATTAACCGATCTCCATCTTTGGACGGCTGCCACGTCACCGGGTGCTGCAGAGGCACAGACATGACACCACTTTTACACGCTTAATAGATAGATAGATAGATAGATAGATAGATAGATAGATAGATAGATAGATAGATAGATGGATAGATAGACAGACAGACAGACAGACAGACAGACAGACAGACAGACAGACAGACAGACAGACTTAAAAATGCACATAAGAGTGTTTAAGAGGAAAAAGAAAAACAATGAGAAACACAATTCAGAAGTTTGCTCTCGATATAAAATATCACAAAATAAACAAATAAATAAATTAAAGAAAAGAAAAAACACTTATTTGTTTTTGAATGCATTTACTGTTTTTTTTTTTTTTTAAGATGGAAGGAATGCCCCTAAAAATAGGGGGCGGAGTCTTTGCTCAAATAACCATGGCCACACCCTCTGCTAGTAAGTCCTGCAAGCAGAAGAGAACTTTTTTAATGATGATGGTTTGACTTTCCTGCTCCACATAAATGTGTCGGAGAGATTAGTAACACCAGCAGCTGGAAAAACAAGGACACATCGAGCTTATGATGTTCCTCAAATAAAAGACTCTTCTATTTGGAGGCTCTTTAGCTCCCAGAATCCTCTCTGATAGAAAGACAAAGTGCTGCAAGGTTCTATCTCAAGCCTACACAGGTTCCTCAGTGGGACAAAGTCATTGCAGTGTTTCTTTAAAAGTGAAAAATAAACCAAACGAGCGACATGATGGAAGAAGAGAAGAAGAGTTAAAAAAATGTATACATGGGTGAAGAAGAGCGATGAGAGGACGTGAGGACACAGATGATTAAACACCTCACCATAGACACAGACGAGGACTCGTTATGCCAAGACGCATAATCCCACCAGTGGCCGTCCATATCTCCTGTGGATAAAACACACACACACACACACACACACACACACACACACACACACACACACACAAGTATAATATAGTAAATTATAGTACAGATATATACAGTAAATCGCCACTTATCTTCCGCATGTTCCTTCCATCTCTATACATGATCTCTTGAAATTTGTTGAAGGTGGAGTTTGAATATTTGATGCTATACACTTACAGCTAGTCCCGGGTTACAATGAAGATACGTTCTGATGCCATTGTAAGTTGAAATCATGGTAAGTGTGGCATGGCCTAGTCTGCTCAGGAGTCTGAATGGTGAACAGTGTGAGGTTGTGCACTGTAGTGTTCATCATTTAACTCATTACAGCACACCATTTAACAGCACAGAGCAATTTATAGTACCGTAATGCATAAACTACACAGTATAGATGGAGGTGAAATTGTGAAACATTTGTAAATATGTCAAATTTGTCTTTGAAACAGAAAAAAAAACAGAAAAAATAATCGCATCACATTTACACTGCTACGTTTGTCTGCCGCACAAACATGTAAATGTTTTTACAATTTTGTCGCATCGTCCACGTAAAGAACCGTAAAGAATCGTAAATACCTGTTTTTGATTTTGTACACTAAATTTCTTTTTATTCCGAACTATTGGAGAAATACTGTTCGCTTTTTCCTTCTGTTTCTCCGAAACAAAAAAATAATAAACTTCTAGGCAAACTCAAAACTCACATACTTTGTGGATGCCCTAATGTCAGAAGTTTTTGGACAGAGAATGTATTAGAGAAGATTTCAAACATTTCAGTTGACTACAGTTTTAAAGGTATTTATATGTTTAAGGTGTCAATGGATTTCTGGGAGATGAAGAACAAATATATGTACAGAAAAATTCTGGTACAAACCTAATCGACCACAAATACAGGGTCGGAATGGCGTGAAAAGTATTTTTACTATGGAGAAAATTATTTTGTGTGAATAACAAAAAAAAACATATTTGCTGACTTTTGGTCTGAATGAATTGAGTATATGACTCCTATGTTTTATATTTAGTTTTAGAGATCGTGTCTATACACCCTTTCTTTACTAAATAGTTTCTGTATAAATGGAAGATCATTTCAAGAGAAACTTGAAGTTTTTTGTATGTTTGTTTGTTTTCTTCTCCCTGATATGGGAGTATATTTAAATCAGAAATCTTGTAAAAAAAAAAAAAAAAGCTATTTACAGATGTTGTGAATTGTGCAATGAAAATGTATTATTACAATCCAAAATATAAATATATATAAAATACTGGGGCATGAAGTTATAATAACGTCATTACACTCTTATTTGTCTTTAAATCGAAGCGATCTTCTATGTTCTGAACCCGTTTTAAACAGTGGTCTACTTTCAGACAGGATTTTGTTCTAAAGCAGATGAACAGTAATAAAGAGGTTATAAAGATGTATAAAATAATGTATTAATTTAGTGCCTATATGTTTTTTCCTAATGAGCAACGCAGTGGGGAGTGGGGTGAAGGAAAGATTCCCTGAGATGGTGTTTGGAAGAAGTCTTGAGAGAAACCAGACTCAAAAGGAAACCTCATCTTCATCCTCAACACTGAATGTCCAGTCATTACAGTTCCATCATTGTTGAGGCTTAAAAGCAGAACTGTTCATGCAAACTGTGGTGCTGAAACCCTCTCCTGCTAAAGAGCAATAAACCCTATTAACTGCACTCCAGGCCTCCTCACCTCCTCACCTACATCCTGTAGTACCTGACTTATCCAACACCCTTGTGGCTGCATGAATATCCACAAATCTCCACATAAACTAGTGGAACATTATTCCAGAAGAGTGAAGGTTATCATAAGAGCAAATGGAGACTACATAAGAAATGCTCAGGTGTATAAAGTGTAATAGTTGAAGTAACAGTGTAGCTCTGAGACACCTCACACAACGTGCAGAAATCTCTGTGGTGAGTCCGAAGCATGAAAATCACAGGAAATGCAGCCTTACGTTTCTTCTCATCACTCGGACACGAGGCAGCTCTGTTCCTCATGCGCACGATTTCAACACATCCAATCCAAATCTATTGCCTATAATCCGCCTTCGTCTTCTCTTCTCTCCACACCGTCTCCTTACGAACCTCGGCGGAATTTCAAGAAAGCTGATTTGCTTTGGTGTCACGATCCTGATGCACATCGCAGACTAATTTCTCTTCCCACGCTCATCGTTACACATCCAATCTGACCCCTAACCTGAGAGGAACGAGGCCCTGCTGAGGGTTTGGCTTCCTCCGGTTTCCCTGGAGCTCCGTATGGTCGCTCCTCCTTCTTCATGCGTTACAATAATGGGATTAGACTTTATTCTTAGAGGCTCAAACGCCACGTCACACATGGTGCTCCCAACACAAAACTGAACGCGCGCACACACACACACACACACACACACACACACACACAACCTGTTAACATGATTTTCAGGGTCTCTACTTTGCAAAACGCACACACTGTCAATCTATCCGAACTACAAACAAACAAACAAATTTATTAATTTTTTTTATATTTTATTTAATTTTTTTCAGTAGCTGTGACTCTAAAAGAGATCCTCTAATCTCTGACTGAATGGCAGCCGCTCGGGACAATCTTCTCCGAGGTTCCGTGTCTTCCTGTCCACCATGACCATAAAAAGGAAGTGATGCTAATGTGAGCTCACAGAAAGGAAATGTGGGAGCTGTTTAGTCTTCCACTAGACCCTTCTGGAGAAGGTTATGAAGTCAGATCCCAAACACAATCAAACCCTGAGACCTAAAAATAATAACATATTTTTGCCACACCAAACAGTTACTGTTCATCCGGGTTGCCAGGTATGTCCTTTTTAAAAATTTACCTGCTTCAGTATTATTATTATTATTATTATTATTATTATTATTATTATTATTATTATTGCTGTTGTTGTTGCTGTTGTTGTTGTTGTTGTTGTTGTTGTTGTTGAATAACGGTATTAGTCACTTCCTATCAGGTCATTACACCTCCAAGCCAGCAGAGGGCGTTTCCTCTGAAAAGAAAAAATTTTTAATGACTCATCAAATGTTCTTAGCAATGAACGAATCTTAATTTTAATCATTTAGTTTATTTCGTTCCTTTGATCAGAACTAAAAAATAAAATGTCACATATTCAGTAAGCAGATAGTTGAACTTCTCGATTCTGTTTCCTGTACATGACCTGCGGAGATTTTGCTCATGTGCACCCAGTACAAAATAAACGAATCATATTTTAAGATGACTCATTCTTCTGAGTCACATAAAAAACTCATTCAGAACGATGGAATCCTTCATGAACGATCAGCACTCGTCTGTGTGAAGTCTTGCCAACTCTATCGTTCGTGTCTGAGGCTTGTGTTCTGTCCTACAACATGCTGATCACATTTGCTTTGGATCTGAATTTGGTTTGTTTGTGAACGCCTGTGTTTGACTACTGCTCAGTGTTTGGCTCTGATTTACGATTCTGTCTTAAACTTTCCAAAAAAAACTTTTTGTGCTTTGCTCCTATTGTTATTTTCATTATTGGTTTGGTTGAATGATTAAAACTAAATTTGGTGGCATTTAAACTGTAGATTTACATTATTACTCATCAGGAAGTGAACTGAAAACACAAAGGCTACTGTAATTCTACATTTTCTTTTTTATTCCCTCTTCTTTTATTGCTTTTGATGTCTATGGCAACCCAAAGAACTCTCTGGTACTGGACCTTGGAACACTAATTAAAGAGGAGCTCGTGAACATTTTGGCCAATTTTTGGTGAAGTTCTACAAATGCTCTTGCGCTACCATCAAGCCAAAACTGGGCCTTGAAAAGTTGAAAGCACTTTTATGTTCAGAAACTCAACCCCTGTGTCTAATATGTAAAAACCAAATATCACCAGACTCCATAATTTAACACAAGTTCCGCACGCCATATGAAGCCAATTTAATTGATTATATATTATACCATCTTAGACATTACCGAGTTTGGCACACGACCTCTTCAGAGTAAGTTTTAAAAAAATGATGAGAAGAATTTCGGATATTCGAAATGGTTCACCATTTGGGCCAGTAAACAAAAAGCTGTGACCTTCACTCTGAAACAAATCTTGGTAGGCGTCTTCTGGACCATAGCCTGAGACTAATCAAGAGCAGGAGTCATCACAACAACAGCAGTAGCAGCAGCAGCAATGCCAACCTTCTGCCCACTGATTCATCTAGACCTTCTACCGTCCCTCAGGATATACACTATAACTTAATCTACAGATAGCTCTTGAATCGCTTTACCTACAGTTATAGTTCTGCTTTATTTGATTGATTGAAGCACATTTGTGAATGTATTGCCCTAAACTTCTTGCAGCTTTTATTATTATTATAATTATAATTATTATTATTATTATTATTATTATTATTATTATTATTATTATTATATTGTTATTATATTATTATTGTTATTATTATTATTATATTACTATATGATTATTATATTGTTATTATTATTATTATTAATATTAATTATTATTATTATCATTATTATTATTATTATATTGTTATTATTATTATTACAGAGTCCCTTATGGTTTTTGAGACACCTGCATAATCAGTAAAAAAAAGGGAAAAGACACACAGCATGAGTGAAAGGAAGTTCTGTGGAGTCCAAATGAGACATTTTTGTCTCTACCAGAAGAACTTGTAAGCTGGAGAACAGGAAAGAAGATGTGATCAGACTCCCTCACGCCTACAGTCACACATTGAGGTGGAAGTTGAATGGTTTGGGTTTGTTTTGGGGCAGGAAAGATCCTGAAAAGTAAAAGAGTGAACCAACACGTCAACCAACAAGACGATGAGCCGCAGCGCACGTCTGAGTTCTGTAAGTGTTATTTAGAGAGCAGACAGACGTCTGGAATAACATTTATCATGGAACCACCTGCCCAGTTACCGCACCTAAATCCTACTGCTCTGCTCTGAGATGCACAAAAAAACTTAATCTAGTGAAGAACATCTTTGGAGGTTTACAAGAGACACAGCAAAATATTTCAGTTGAATGTTTGGGGAAACGAAGTGTCCAGATGCTGAGAGTGTGTGAAGCTGTTCTTCATGCTGAGGGAGGATTTCTCAATAATAAAGTAAACATCTGGACATTTCTTGATTTGTTTGGTCAAAAGAGCTTGGTGTATGGAAACTAAAGGAACATGCAGGTGTCTCTCAAAACCCACAAAACACTCCAGACTTTCCTCTTCTTCTCTTCTCTGTAAATTTCGGATCACATACTGAAACCCCTGATCAGAATCCCAACCCTGATCCCAGCACTCGAGCTGTCCTCAAGCATGCTGCTGTAATGCCTGTGATGTCTGGGCTTTGCAGAACAGCACCCGGTTACTGTCGGGACGCCGGGATGAGATCAGTGTCGGGTTTCGGCCATCATTTCCAGCAGAGCTAGTGGAAGATGATGGCATGCTGTAATGATCTACGCAGCTTTTAGTCTCCTCTCTGCGGCACTGGGCTTTAATTACAGAGCATGAAATATTCAGCAGTGATGTCATACGTACTGAACACACCACACGCACCTGAACGTCTGATCACCACTCGGGGTCAGAGAACAGCAAGACTTCACTTTACACCATGTATTATTAAAACCCACAACGATTTTCTGGATCCTGATTGGTCAGAATGTGTGGATTTGTTTTCTAGAACAGGTGCTCTGATTGAGCGCTGGTTTATACTGCGGTTGTTTTGATGTTAGCATTTCTGAGGGAACAGCTCATTCACAGGGACTTCTAAAGACATGTCGTTTAAAAACGTATTTTTCTCTCTGTTTTCGGCTTCCTGAAGAAACACTGAGCTGCTTAAAAACGCTCTTTTTTGCATTTCAGTGTGGACTGTGAAAAACAGAGGCTTCCGAAACCGCATTTTTAGTCATTGCCACGACGTCTCGAAGAGCCAAAAAGGAAATAAACACCAGGTGGAAATGATGCAGATTACGTTTTGGGAACGTGAGCGTTTTCAGACATTTCAATGTGGGTGAGCCACTTTTGGGAAACGATTAAAAACGATGGTGTGGACATTTTTATACGCCGTTTTTTTTTTCATTGATCCAGATTAGTGTAAATGTAACCTAAGGAAATGTTATACAGTAAAACCCCGTTGTACTAGCATAATTCATTCTTGAAAATTGCTTATAGGTCCATTTGCTCATATGTTCGAACTGATTTTCCCCATAAGAATGAACGTAAAAGTGATTTAATCCGTTCCGAGATCTCATTCGATCGCTTATTTCTGCACTTAAAAAGTATTTGTAGATTATTTTAACAAACAAATACACCGCAAATGACCGTAATGTAAACATAATTTTACACTTACTCATGTGGTTGTGGTTGATTGCAAGTGTGAGACGCCCATCGCGCTCGTAACCTCCTCGGATTCCATGGTAATTCTATTTACTTTCGTTTTCACAGCACCATCACTGATTTTCTTGGGAGACATTTTTCAAGATTTCTAGTGAAATAAAAATATAAAACTAAAAAAGTTAAGTTTTTGCTGCACTGAACAACGAGAGCGACCGAGTGATACGTCATCAACTAAGCGACTGATGAAACCCTCAGCCGAAAACGGGGAATCGGCAGTGTGGGTTTGCTCGTGCCTTCAAAATTTGCTCATGAAACAGGGTAAAATTTTGCGAGCGAGGTCGCTCGTATCCCCGTTTACTCGTACTATAGGTTGCTCGTACAACGGGGTTTTACTGTATAAGATCTATTGAAGGAGTCTCCAATGCCTGTGATTTGTCCTCAAATAAAATTTTTAGGTGAAGTTTGGAAAAGTTTGGAAAAACGTAGAAGACAGGAAGTAAAGCGTGAAATCACACGCTTCCATACACACTGTAATCAAGAAACCCTGCCTATGAGACACAGGAAATAAACAGTATGTTCTCTGACATGTCCTTACCTTTTTCACCGAAGGATTCACACTCGAGCTCTGCGTCCTCACAGCTGGTGTACTCCGGTGTGGTGTTTATCTCCTCCTCCGAACTGCTGAAGCTCCCCGCCGCCATGAACCGCCCTGCTCTCCGGCTCCTTGCAGGTCTCATGGACTCTGATTGATCCGAGCTGAGCGAGTCGGTCCTCAACACACCATCGATCATGCCAGGATCCAGATGGTGTGTTTTACTGAACGTCCTGTGAGCCGACAAGCTTCTGTCCATTGAATACGAGCGCGTCGACGCAGTTCGCTGGCCGCCGTAACCGTTGTGAGCCTCGTCGAGTTCAGTGAAGGCCAAGGAAACGTCACTGTGGCGCCGTTCATGCCGTGCTCTAGAAACCTGAGCGTGGATTCGCATCTGCTCCTCGTAGGGCTGTGGTTTAACAGGGTACCGTGCGAGGTTGGGGTCGCTGCGGTACCGCGAACGATACTCCTCTTCACGCTGCCTCTGGAGCTCACGATCGTTCATCTGAACGTCCAAATGGGGGTCATGGTAACGCCAGCGGTTCGAATCAGACGGAGATCTATGTATGACTCCGTCCCCATGATAAGATCTTCCTAAGCCGTCCCCTTTGTGGGTCCTGGACGCTGATGGGCTTCTTCTCCTGCAGATCAAAAACAAATTAAATGTTAATTAAAACAAATATTTAGATGTTTATAAGTATAAACAAGTATTGGCTCTCACTGAGAGGGTGTTCCTGTTTCCCACCGAAGGTTTCCGGGATAAACTATGGATCCATCCAGACCAGAAGGAATTCACCCAAACCAAAAGGAATTCAGCAAAATCTGAAACAACTGACCGAGGCCAGGAGGAATTCACCAAAACCAAGAGGAACTGACCAAGAACAGGCAGAACTGACCAAGCCCAGGAGGAATCCACCAAAACCAGGAGAAACTGAGCGAGACCAGGAGAGATACTATTTAATTCATAAATTAATGTATGATATTGGCTATAAGCAGGAAGGACATCAGGATTTCTACAGGGTTACTAGTGTGAGCCCACTCAGGCTCATCTCAGAAGTTGGTCACAGGGGTGGCACCTCAGCCGCTCACCCTTTAGCTATGCATTCTGCTAAAATAACAAAAATGTAGCTCCCTAGTACAATGGATTTTGAGATAGAATTCTGTGTTAATCAGCAAAAAAGAGATCCAGAGTCCTCACCTAATTTGTTATGCGATAAAGAACAACAGGAAACAGATATTTATAGATTTAACAAAGTTACTGAGTTTACATAAATACACACACATATATATATATGACGAAGTGATGAATTCTGCACAAATTGTACAAATCCTTCATAAATATTCCTTAAGATTCCCGTCAGAAATGTCAGAAAAGGTCATATTCCCCAGGTAGCGATCATCACCTGTGAGGATAGCAAATGGATTTCATTTTATTAATATTCCTGTCAGAAATTATCCCAAGTTAGTTCGGATTAGCAGTAAGGATTGTTAAGATTTATGTCTATGACTATAATTTCCTATTCATTTCCTAGTTTCCTATTTCTAATTAGTAATCAAGATCATAAAACTTTATAAACAGGGAATAAAAGTACTGTCAGAAATCTGGTCTAATAACATTAACAGTAATTAATAATGCTGTCAATTAGCCAATTAGCAAGAATATATACAGTATATATTTATTTATTTATTTTTTAAATAAAGAGAAAAATATTCTGTTGCAAATCCAGTCAGGTTAGCCTAGCCACCTAGCTAAAATAAGATGCTCTGAGAAATGTATCAGTATGGCATGAATCCTGTAAGAAATCATGTCTAAACCCAGAAACAGTGAAGAAAATGTATAGATATGTTGTATAAAAGTTTATATCAGGTTAGATTGTGTTCGCTAGTCAGCTAGCATTGGCAATACATTTCATGCTAGAGTCATGCTAGTCAGGAAACTAGAATTTAATTATTATTATGGGCTTGGAAGTCACAACGGATCATTAAACTAACACACACACACACACACACACACACACACACACACACACACGCACTTACATAAATTCATGCTTTTGTATGCATATACACACACAAACTACACACAGTAACACAGTAACTAACACACACACACACACACACACACACACACACACACACACACTTACACAGGTTACCCAGCATGTGCATGCCAGGCTTGTTTCTTTAAACTATTACAAACACATCCAAGCAGCACTTAGACAAACACACACACACACACACACACACACACACACACAGATAGTAGGCTGGCGGTTGAAGGCCGCTGACGGAACCGCCGAGTGAAGCCTCAAAGCATTGTGGCGTTCAGGCTAATGTCGTTAGCGCCTGCTGTATTTAGCTGTAGGTCAAATTAGACTTGCTAAGGAGGATTAAAGCTACTTAGCTGATTACAGTCCAAACTCCGGTCCTGTCTGACATTTATTATCTCCACTAACTCAGCATATTTCTGTGTGTGTGTGTGTGTGTGTGTGTGTGTGTGTGTGTGTGTGTGTGTGTGTGTGTGTGTGTGTCTGAGTAAGCACTAAAAACTTATTTTGTGTGTGTGATTCAGCTTCAATCCACGAGAATGTCTGGCCAGGACAGATTTACAATGTGTGTTTGTGTGTGTGTGTGTGTGTGTGTGTTTGAAGACAGCACCTTCTCCTGATACAACAAAGAGTAAATAAAAAAAAAGGACACTTGACTTTTCCCCCCAACGTGATTCTTCCTCAAACTGTTCCCACAAAGTCAAAGGCGCACAATTGTACAGAACGTCTTTGGAAGCAGGAGCAAGAGATGTTCCAGCATGACTCAAAACCCGGCTCCATGAAAATTTGGAAGATCTCCTGCTATAGAGCTTCAACCCTATTGAAGGTGGATGAATGTGAACGCTGACTGCACCCCAGGAACCTCCTCACCTTCTCACCAACATCACTACCTGACTTTACTAACACACTTAGTGTAGGCTGGAGGAACCTTTCCAAAATCTAGTGGAACATCTTTCCAGAAGAGTGGAGCTCATTATAACAGTGAATGAAGAATAAATGTGAAATGAGATCAAAAAGAAGCTTATGGACAGAAGATTATGAAATTTTTTATTGGACATTATGCTCAGGAATGTTTCAAACTTTAAATGATGGAGAGAATTAATTTTTTTTTAGCTCACCATCAAAATGAACTTGTCAGTCGTATCATTTCATCCCCCTGGACCTCCAAAAAAAAAACAGATGTACCCACGTCTCCTCATCGGGATATGAACCTGGATGTAACGGGGAGCCAACAGCTTTTCACTGTTCATATTTAGCTCGCTGGCTAAGATACAGTCGAGCGTAGCACCATGTAATATCGCTAAAGCTATTGACTATGTGCTCCAGCAAACAACATACACAGAACTACACAGAACTCTAAACTAACAACACAACGTTCACATGTGCAACATTTAGTGCAAAAGACAGTGAACACAGAAAACCGAGAGCCGAGCCGGACTGAGTTAAGCCGAGCCGGACTGAGTTAAGCCGAGCCGGACTGAGTGGAGCTGAGCAGAGCCGAGCCGAGCCGAACTGAGCCGAGCCGGACTGAGTGGAGCCGAGCCGACCCGAGCCGACCCGAGCCGAGCCACGCCCTGTTTTACATCCACTACATCAAAGTGAGTATGTTTTGAGTCATCGCTGCTGTAGAGAAGAAACAATCAGCGTTGGCACTGCAGCACTGTTTCTGTGCCGTGTGTGTATCGATCCGTTTAGACTGGCATTAGGCGATACACACACACACACACACAAACACACACACACACACACACACACACACACACACACCAGACTGGTTTAAAGAAAACGAAAAGAAACAGCAAAACCACAAGCGGTTCAAAAATTCTCAGAGGAAAAAGGACAAGGAAATGTGAAGTTCAATACACACACACACACACACACACACACACTATACAAACATAACACACAGCATGCACGCACGCACGCACACACACAACACACACACCCCCCCCC
>MU592027.1:722627-731102 GCA_024362625.1 Silurus asotus | reverse complement strand
ACACACACACAACACACACACACACACACACACACACACACACACCACCACCGCCCACACACACACTATACAAACATTACACACACCACGCACACACACCACCACCCCCCGCACACACACAAACACACACACTACACAAACACAGTACACACACTATGCAAACACCACACAGCATGCACACACACTACACAAACACTACACACAAACACTGTAATCACCACAATCACACACACACACACACACACACACACTAAACTTGCAGTGATTAAATGATCTAACAATGTTGAATTATTTACATCCAACACTTATTTTGCATAATGACAAAAACGTACCATCAGCCGAACGGAGCGTAACTGCAGCGTGGTAATGAGTATTATAGATTCTTTAAATATATATTTAAATTATCTGATTTATTTATCTCTATATTTATTATTTATTTTATTGCAATTATTCTTTTATTCCTCTTTTTGCTTTCTTTCATTAATTTTTTTTATTCTACTCTTTAACCCTTATTATTTTTAATCATTATTTATAATAATAATTATTATTATTGTTGTTGTAAACAATAAAAATATTTATGGATTTTGATTCGACACAACACACACACACACACACACACACACACACACACACACACACACACACACACACACACACACACAATCCATTTGTCATTGGATGTCATGTGTCATGTGAGCAGATGCAGCTGTTTGTTGTGATATAAACATATTGATTTGTGGTCGAGTCTCAAACCAAACAAAGAAACCCACACAGGAAACCAGTGTTTATTTCGTCGCCGAATAAATTCCGTCATAATTTTCATCAACCATATTTGTTTCTGACAAAAATCAGACAAAATCGTAATAATCAGTTGTTAACGAGAAAAACTATGACGTAAATCAGCAAACACTTTTGTCAACTAATAAAAATGAGATGTTTTAGGACGAGATTCAATCAGAACGAAGCGCCTCCACGGCAGGCGGGTCCGATGTGCACATCTGCACTGATCTACTCGTGGAAAAAGAGATCAGACGTGTGGATCAGTTTGACATTCGGTGTGAAGGAAAACAAGATCATCTGTAAATCGTGTGGAGTGAAAACACAACGAACTTGAAGCGCCGTTTACAGACGAACTACAGTCAGAACTATAAATGTTATTTTTTAACTCTTTGGTTTATAAAATGTTATTTATGAGTTTTCCCTGGTTAGTGTGTCTCCTGCCTGAATAAACCTCGTATCTTTCTTTCCAACTTTTCTGAAGCAAAAATAAATGTGTTCTTCAATGAAATCATGTGAACTACACTGTGTTTTAAATTTGATCGCTTTTATTCAGATTCTCGCACGTGGACGTGATTGAGTGAGATCGAGGAGTGTGTGAGAAAAAGATACAAAAGACTTCTAATGGCAGAAAATAAGCCAAAAAAAATTGCAACATCTTTTCTCTTTGATTCAAAGTACGAAAGTGACTGTGAAGAACAACAAACCAATGAGGAAGCCATAGCATAATAGATCGGATTTACACGACTACCGGTCACAACGACTGAAGATGAGGAATGTTCTAACGATGGAGCAGAAGCAAAAAGGGGGACCGTTCCAAAGAAAAGCAAAATAAGTTAATAAATAACAACGTATCCAGTTCCATATCTAGTTTCATCTCCAGATCTGGATTCAGCTTCAGCTCCAGTTCTATTGCCACTTTCAAGTCAAGTCAAGAGGCTTTTGACTTTTTTTTTTATCTCCAGATCGAGATCCAGCTTCAGTTCCAGCTCCAGTTTTATCTACAGTTTCAAGTCAAGTCAAGAGTCAATTCAAGGGGCTTTTGACTTGACTTAAATTGACTTTAATTGACTTGACTCTTGACTTGACTTCATCTCCAGCACCAGATCTAGCTCCAGCTCCAGTTCCATTTCCAGTTTTAGATCTTGTTCAGGTTGAAGGCTCCATCATGTGGCTTGCATTGTATTTATTATTGTAAAAATGTTTGTGCTCAAATCTTCAATAGGAATGTAAAATATATCTGTTTCAGCACAGACACCTAAATAAACATCCTTCTCATCATCACTTACATCTTTATCACCATTAACTTCACCTTCATCATATTAATCATCATCATCATCACCATCATCATCTCAGTGTCTTAAAGAGACCGTTGACTGAGACACAAAGTGTCCCCTGATCATGTGTGATTTTTACTCCAACAGTGTGTGCAGATCAACGTTTCCTCAGATCCCCATCACAACTTTACTTCCTGCCTGCTGTAACTGTAACCATCATCATCATCACCATCTTTTTATTTTTTATCTTTCTCCTCCTCCTTATCACTGTAACCATCATTTTTATCATAAACATCACCATTAGAACCTTCATCATCATCAGCAGCATCATCATCCTCCTGCTCATCATTAACAACATCTTGACTGTAGCCATCATATTCAGCATTTCCATCATCACCAGAAATTTCATCTTAATCATCATCTTCATCAACATCAGCAAGAACATCTTCACTATAATCATCACCATTACTGTTATCCTTTTCATCATCATCATCAGCATCTTATTATTCTTCATCCTCCTCCTCCTCATCATCATCATCAACAGCATCTCCACTGTAATCTTCCTAGTTTTCATATCTTCACTATATTCATCATCATCATCATCACCATCATCACCATCTGATCGTTCCTGGTCAGTGCTGAAGTGTATTCTTGTGTCTGTATCTCATCCTAATGATAAATGTGTATAGTGATGATGGGAAGGAAGTGAAGCTCGGGGAGGAAGTGGAGGTAGAAGAGGAGAAACGTGTTCCTGCTGAGATGTCTGCTGGTCTGATCTGGTACAGCTAACAGGCTTTGAGGCCTGATGATTTCTGCTAGCTGGATTTTCACGCTGATTAATGCGTTATTAAATTTGTGTTTCGCTTCAGAAGCAGTACAAAGCTACAACTTCTGATCAGAATGATTGTAGGCACCGTTACGCACCGCCGAGTCGTGACCTCGCATCCATGAGCTTCTGCCTCCTGCCATTTCAGACCCCAGAATTACAATTAAACAACAGTTCAGTTTTGGTTTTATTGTTATTTTTTCGGTGCCTTATTCTTCATGGACGTGCCGTAAAACGGCGCCATACACCGTAAAGGAGACACGCATTTCAAAGGAACTCGCAGCTGTTGTTTATGATACATTGTGCGATCGTGACGAGTCGAAAATGTACTGGCCGAATCCCAAATCACGGTCAGAATAATCATCTACTGCTCCTGTGGAGCACCAGGTCCATCACGGCTGCTGCTGCTGAGGGATTTCATCTCCAGCACGTTTACATCTCCATAAGTAT
The DNA here is from genome assembly GCA_024362625.1 of Silurus asotus. NCBI lineage: Eukaryota > Metazoa > Chordata > Actinopteri > Siluriformes > Siluridae > Silurus > Silurus asotus. Next base: position 727,772 of record MU592027.1, on the reverse strand, counting down.
AAAACAGCTGCAGTTCCTCCAGCAGTTCAGTCACACAACTCACACAGCCTGATGGCCAGCGCACATGTGTGTGTGTGTGTGTGTGTGTGTGTGTGTGTGTGTGTGTGTGTGTGTGTGTGTGTGTGTGAATGTCACTCACCCGCTGTTCGCTCCGAGCTCGGCCTGAGAGACATTTCTAGGCGTGGACGCGTTAAAACGGGACAAAACGGAGCTGCAAAAGTGTCGCAACGTCTCAAATTGCATTTTCATTTCATCTTCTTCCTCCTCCTGAGCCTTCTCCCGTTCTCTCCTCTCTAATGTTCCTTTTCCTCAGGAGGAAAAACCCACCCACAACATGTCCATCACACACACACACACACACACACACACACACACACACACACACTCTGCCTCCTCAGGCTGCATTTAAGCACCGCTGCTGCTGCTGAGCGTATCAGATGTATCGCTGAGAGTCCAAACACACACACACACACACACACACACACACACACACACTCACACACTCACACACTCACACACACTCACACACTCTCTCTTTCAGATACACTCTGTACAAGAACGTTTGTCACACACTCTGGCTGCGTTCCAGTCTGCACTTCTGGTCCAAATACAGAGCTTTCACTCAGCGCCAGGAATCCAGAACATCATCCCACACAGTATTTATTCATCATCACCACAACCTTCATCACCAACATAAACATCATCATCATTACTGCAACCATATTCATCTTCATTACCATCATCTTCATCATCATCATCACTGTAACCATATTTATCTTCATCATCTTCATCATCATCACTGAAACCATATTCATCTTCATCACCATCATCTTCATCTTCATCATCATCATCATCATCACTGTAATCATCTTCATCTTCATCATCACTGTAACCATATTCATCTTCATCACTATCATCTTCATCTTCATCATTATCATCACTGTAATCATCTTCATCATCATCATCATCATTGTATCCATATTCATCTTCATTATTATAACCATCATCAATGTAACCATATTCATCTTCATCGCCATCATCATCATCATCATCACTGTAACCATATTCATCTTCATCACCATCATCATCACCATCATCACTGTAACCATAGTCATCTTCATCACCATCATCATCATCACTGTAACCATATTCATCTTCATCACCATCATCATCATCATCATCATCATCATCATCACTGTAACCATATTCATCTTCATCACCATCATCATCATCACTGTAACCATATTCATCTTCATCATCATCACTGTGACCATATTCATCTTCATCATCACCATCATCATCACTGTAACCATATTCATCATCATCATCATCACTATCATCATCATCTTCATCGTCTTCATCATCATAATCTGCTGGTATTAAAATGTAAAATTTCTCTTCATCATTTGTGTGTTATATAATAAACTCCCTCTGATGAACATCTCCTGCTCGTGGCATCAAATAGAACCCGGTTCTGTTCCTCCACTGAAGGTAAAGAGAAGCAGATTCGCACTCACCTGTTCACTGGAACTGTAGCGTTTTTCACAGCTAGTCCAGATGAGTCTTGATGACCTTTGACTTCGGGTCCTAACGTTCGGCCCTCAGCACCTCCGTAGAACCAGGCTCCGGACTTGGTGAGGATTTCTTGTTGTTTTCGGCACAGGTTGCACACCCACATTACCTGCAGCACAGAGGACACGTGGAGCATCAGAATGTTTCTGAAAGTTCCACACACAACACACAACACACAGCTTCACACACAATCACACAACACACAGCTTCACACAAACACACAACACACAGCTTCACACACAATCACACAACACACAGCTTCACACAAACACACAACACACAGCTTCACACACAATCACACAACACACAGCTTCACACAAACACACAACACACAGCTTCACACAAACACACAACACACAGCTTCACACAAACACACAACACACAGCTTCACACAAACACACAGCTTCACACAAACACACAACACACAGCTTCACACACAACACACAGCTTCACACAAACACACAACACACAGCTTCACACACAATCACACAACACACAGCTTCACACAAACACACAACACACAGCTTCACACACAACACACAATCACACAACACACAGCTTCACACAAACACACAACACACAGCTTCACACACAATCGCACAACACACAGCTTCACACAAACACACAACACACAGCTTCACACACAATCACACAACACACAGCTTCACACACAATCACACAACACACAGCTTTACACAACACACAGCTTCACACACAATCACACAACACAGCTTCACACAACACACAGCTTCACACACAATCACACAGCTTCACACAACACATAGCTTCACACAACACACGGCTTCACACACAATTGCACAGCTTCACACACAAACACACAACACACAGCTTCACACAAACACACAACACACAGCTTCACACACAATCACACAACACACAGCTTCACACAAACACACAACACACAGCTTCACACACAATTACACAACACACAGCTTCACACAAACACACAGCTTCACACACAACACATAGCTTCACACACAATCACACAACACACAGCTTTAAACAACACAGCTTCACACACAATCACACAACACACAGCTTCACACAACACACAGCTTCACACACAATCACACAACACACAGCTTCACACAACACACAGCTTCACACACAATCACACAGCTTCACACACAACACACAGCTTTACACACAAACACACAACACACAGCTTCACACACAATCACACAACACACAGCTTCACACACAATTAGACAACACACAGCTTCACACGACACACAGCTTCACACACAATCACACAGCTTCACACACAATCACACAACACACAGCTTCAGACACAATCACACAACACACACAAACACACAACACACAGCTTCACACACAATCACACAACACACAGCTTCACACACAATCACACAACACACAGCTTCACATACAATCACACAACACACACAAACACACAACACACAGCTTCACATACAATCACACAACACACACAAACACACAACACACACAAACACACAACACACAGCTTCACACACAATCACACAACACACAGCTTCACATACAATCACACAACACACACAAACACACAACACACAACACACAGCTTCACACACAAACACACAACACACAACACACAGCTTCACACAGAGTGACTTTAATTACATTATTGTTGAAGAACATGGACTTTATATCTGATGTGTACAGGTGGAGTCACAACATTTTCTTATAAGATTTCTAAAGAATAAATATATTATTTTGTCTCTTTTCTCTTTTTCTGTTCTTCTCTCTGCTTTTCGTCTGTGTGCTTGCATCACTGTTCTTCTGTATATCTCTCAGTCTGTCTCTTTTCATCCGTCTGTCTGTCATTTAGTTTTTCTGTCTGTCTACATTACAACTCTTGAGAACGGATTATAAAGTATTATTTAGAGTAATAAAGCCTGATTCAAGATTAATTGTTTAAGACCCTTCCTGGTATGAAAACAACAACAACAACAACAACAACAATAATAATAATAATAATAATAATAATAATAATAATAATAATAAATAAAGTTACTTCTAAATTATGAACAGATTTGAATTTGATTTAATTTTAGATCATTAATCATTAGGAATATTAGATCTGGATTTTTCTTTCTAGATTATTAAGCGTTTTATATTCAATAAATAGTGTAGATTTAAAAAAATGTGCCAGATTTTGTTTTTGGGATATAAAATTATATTAAATTTAAAAACTATTTCAGTTGTGGATTATTAACATCATAAAATGTCATTCTGGATCATATCTAGATTACTTATTATTATTTTTATTTTATATCTGTATTAATGCCAGTTTTCCACCTGTTTCTAAATTAATTCATTTCAATTGTTATTCATACATTTAATTCTGAATTACACATTTCGAAAGTAAATCTGGATTATTAAATCTTTTAAATCTGATCCAGATCATTAGCCTTCGGAAAAACTGAATCCTGATAATTAATCTGAAGTTGATTCTGGATTCCTATTTGAAAAACAATAAAATGATTATGAATAATTTGAGAACAGATTCCAGATGACAGTTTTCGAGCCTCTGAGAAATCATTAGCAGTAGCCAGAAGAGAAAGGGTGCAGTGTGTGAGGCAGTAAAGTGGCTCTGATGAAGCTTTAGCAGTGAAGATAATGGAACAGACACAGCGGAACTGTAGCTCCAGATAAAACACGCTGGTTTCATACCCATGGTGCTGGTGCGAGTCGATGTGCAGCTCGGGGAAGCGTTTGAGCTCATGATTAGGAAGTACAATCCGATTTCCGAGCAGGATCCTGAGGTTCAGAGGCTGAGCGCTACGCTGTGTGTGTGTGTGTGTGTGTGTGTGTGTGTGTGTGTGTGTGTGTCAGCGTCCAGGTCTTGTCCACGCCAGGCTCCAGCAGCGAGGAGCTCAGGTACGGAGAGCAAGGTCATGCTGACGTCCTGCTGCTCGATATGACTTACAGTAAAGTGTGCAGCGTCGAGCGACTCGTCATCCCTACATTATTCATCGATGGAGACGGTGTCAAGCAGCTAAAGTCTGACTCCTGCTCATCATCATCATGGCTCATGAAGAAATGTAATGAGGTAGGAACGTTCTTCATCCATTACCATAAAGGTTTGGACTTCAAATCGCAAATTATTTTTAGACTGAAACTAAAAAAAGCACTAGTGTGGATATGGGGAGGAATTCTAATGAGTTTTGATGCTCATCCCTGGTTAAAACAAAAAAATGTGTGTGTTTGAATCTGTATGTTTAAGTTTGTATGTGTGAGAAGGTCTGTATATATACACTGTATAAGTGTGTGTGTGTGTGTGTGTGTGTGTGTGTGTGTGTGTGTCAGCGTCCAGGTCTTGTCCACGCCAGGCTCTAGCAGTGAGGAGCTCAGGTACGGAGAGCAAGGTCATGCTGACGTCCTGCTGCTCGATATGACTTACAGTAAAGTGTGCAGCGTCGAGCGACTCGTCATCCCTACATTATTCATCGATGGAGACGGTGTCAAGCAGCTAAAGTCTGACTCCTGCTCATCATCATCATGGCTCATGAAGAAATGTAATGAGGTAGGAACGTTCTTCATCCATTA
>MU592027.1:710127-715127 GCA_024362625.1 Silurus asotus | reverse complement strand
TACACCGCTATCTATCGCTTTATCCCTCTCTATCTCTCTATCTCTCTATCACTCTCTATCACTTTCTATCTCTTTATCACTCTCTCTATATATAACTATCACACTCTATCTCTCTATCACTCTATGTCTCTCTATCTATCTATCTCTTCATCACTATCCTTCACCCGTTCTACTGTCTATCTCTTTATCACCCTATCTCTCTATCTTTCTATTGCCCTCTTTCTCTATCTCTCTTTCACTCTCTATATCTCTCCTTCAGCCTTTCTACTGTCCATCTCGTTTTTTATACACTGCTCTATTTCCCTCCATTACTCTATCTCTCTATCACTCTCTATCTCTTTATCACCCTCTCTCTATCACTCTATCACTATCTATCTATCTATCTATCTATCTATCTATCTATCTATCTATCTATCTATCTATCTATCTATCTATCATCTAAATCCTCTAACTGATATTTAGACTGAATGGAGGATTAGTCAGGATTAGTTAATACACTAATTCCAGGATTAACTCATGCTTTCTGATTTTGTTTAAAACAATTAGTAATAAACTGAGTTTAATAAAAACACCCAGTGAACATGTAGACTTTTAATCCGGTATAATCCAGAGTTAATTCAGTTCCTGTAGCTCGTGTTCTCATTGGAATATAATGCGGATTGTGAGAAGAACTGAGATGCTGTTTTCCTTCCTCAGAAGCTCAGTGTGTTCCCTGCATCTGTGAACCTGTTGAACCTCGTTTCTGTGCCAACCAGCCCTGTGAAGAGCGTGCGTGTGTGTGTGTGTGTGTGTGTGTGTGTGTGTGTGTGTGTGTGTGTGTGTGTGTGTGTGTGTGTGTGTGTGGTGCATGCTGTACGTAAGGCTCGAATGCTGGTTTGCGTCTTTGTTTGTATCAACAGCATACTATAAAGGAGTTCATAGGGGTAAAAGTTTGTGCACCCTGGTCCATCACACCCTTTTGCTGAACATCTCACTCCTTCTTGTCATGAGCTTCACTCATCTGCAAGGCTTTCCTTTAGATTTTTGGACATGGCTGTGGGGATTAGAGATCATCTAGATGTAGGAGCATTAGTGAGATTAGACTCCCATGTCAGGGTGTTGAAGAAAGCTTCAGTTCCAGTTCATCTCAGAGGTGTTTAGTGGGTCGAGGATGTCAGTATTCTGTGCAGCCCCCCTCGAGTTCTACCACTTCAACCTTTATGTCTTTAAGGGGATCAGGTTTGTGTTCTACACAACTGTGTTCTGAGGAAGCACAACAAATAGGTGTGAAGATCAGGAGTGTACATACTTTTTCACCCAAAGATTCAACCTTTTATTAGATGAGCTCATGACTAATGTAGCTGAATGATCAGTAATCTCCACAGCCATGCTTAAAAATGCAGTAGAAAGGTTTTGAAGAAGAGTGCAGAAGAAGAGTGGAGAAGAAGAGTCTAGAAGAAGAGCTCCTACAGGAAAGAGATTGGTAATGTAAGGTCATTTTTTGCTTCTTTTTATGTTGGGAAGCCGGGGGTCTGAGTGCACGGTAGGCCATGATACAGCGCCCCTGAAGCACAAAGTAAAAGGCCTTGCTCAAGGGCCCAATAGTGGCGGCTTTGTGATACCAGGGTTTAAACCACTGACCTCTGGATTCGGAACTACGAAGCTCCCACTTCCTGGATGGACACAGTTATGCAGTTCACAGGGTGTGCAAGTTAGGGGTGCACATACATTTGACCTTGTTGTATGTTTAAAGAAAGAATTTGGTCAGGAATGTCAAAGAGTGTCTGATCTCACATAACATCCTATAACAAAATATATGAGCGAGAGTTTTTTCATGTGGCCAGATATGAAGCTCACAGGACAGATAAATGACTGTCTGGTGCAGTGTGATGTTTCTACAGCATTCCTTCCTTCATCCTTAGTCATGGCCTGGTCAGGGTCACTTCGGTTTGAGGTTGAGGAACTCTCTGAGACAGAATGTGTGACACTGATACACATCACATTTAGTAATCTATGGGGGTTTCCTGTCTACAGACTGGTCAGCTCTGATTTCATAATTTTTTTTTTTTTTTTTTATGAACTCAGAAAGTCTGCATCATCGGGTTACACTGGTTGCCTTTTGACACACTACACGTTGAGAGGGCTACAGTAGATATTCACCAGCAGGTGATTTTGAGATGATTGGTGACTCAGCTTCATCATCCTCTCCATGCAAGTGCGTTCACACCCTAAACACTAAACCCTACACAGTGCCCTAAATGTGTGATAAGGAGCTGTTTGGGCAGGAGCCGCTTTAAGCGGACAGCGCCATGGTGCTGAAAATGAAAGCACCCACACACACACACACACACGCTCTCTCTCACACACACACACACATACACACATACACACACACACACTCTATCATACACACACACATGAAGATGAGACCCAGGAGAAGAGAAGAACTAAAACCCAGGAGTAAGAATGTGTGTAATGAATGATGTAATAAAAGCATCGGGAAATAAAGGAGCGGTGAAGGGAAAAAGGGAAGATGGCGCTCAGAGAGGAGCAAAGATCAACCAGACCTGATCTAACACTCACCCAGGCGTGCACTGCAGGAAATGCATTATAGTGAAAGAGAGAAAGGAAGGAAGGAAGGAAGGAAGGAGGGAAGGAGAGAAGGAAGAAAGAAGAGCTTCAGTCTGCATGTTCTGTACATGTTTACACCGCGGAACATTTTCTCTCCCAGCACCGGCAAGCCGCGGTGTTGGATTTCCCAGCTCTAAAAATAAGCGCGACACGCACACACACACACACACACACACACACACACACACACACACACACACACACAGGATCGATCGATCAGCGTGCTCACTTCAACGTGGACTGCTCCTTCTCTTCCTCTTTCTTCTGTCGATCCATGACCGAGAGGATGATCTTCCTCTCCTCTTCGGTCAGGTGGCTTAGGTCCGGCATCTCTGGGGCTGACATCTTTTACACACACACACACACACACACACACACACACACAAGCACTGCTGAATCGTGTCAGATAACATCATATAAAAGATATAATAACATTAACGTGCTTTCAGTGAGGTGTGTGTGTGTGTGTGTGTGTGTGTGTGTGTGGGAGAGAGAGAGAGAGAGAGAGAGAGAAAGAGAGAGAGAGAGAGAGACAGAGAGAGAGAGAAATGAAAGGCTCTGCAGAGAAAAGCAATGCAGCACATGGACCTCATCATCATCCTCCTCATCATCATTCTCACGTGCACATTTATGGTGGATCCACATACACATTGTAACATCATGCTTTCTAAATGCACCATTAAAGCGTTATAACACGGCATTACCTCTGAGACGCGTGGACGCGCGCGCGCGCGTGTGTGTGCGTGTGCATGTGGTGAGTAGCATCACGGTCATAAATACAAACACAAATCAGCCTCTTACCTTTTCAATGTTTTTCTCTTCTAGCTCCACGTCATGTCTAATCCCAGTCTAACCCATTTCCACCGCACACCACGGTCTCGCGCGTGTCCATCAAAACAGGGAAAAATTAGAAGAAAAAAATCAATCCCGAGGCCTTTTTTATTTCCTTTATTATTTCTTTTTTGTTGCTTCCTCCTCCCTTTTTCCTGCTTTCCTTCTTCCTTTTTTCTTCTCCTTTCCTATAAAACCTCCACCTTTCTTTTTCATCTTTCCCCCCGACACACACGCGCGCGCGCACACACACACACACACACGCACGCACGCACGCTTGCAAACACACACACACACACACTTCCTAAATGCGGGAAAATAAACGCATGCAAAAAGGGGGAAAAAAAAAGCAACAAAAAAAAAAAAAAAAAAAAAGAGGAAATGGAATAGAATGGACCAGGAATGAAGCAGGTGGGCGGGGCCAATCGTGCTTACGTCACGAAGCTTCCCGTGCGGCTGCTTTGATGTGGAAAGCCAGCGGGGACAAAACGCATGGATCAATCCTGCATGAACATCCTGCATGAACATGCAGCACCAGACAGGCTGAAGAACCTGAGAATGATGTTCCAAAGAGGATCACATGTTAATTAGAGTCATTAAAGCAACGAGCATCAAATCACACCTCTGATCCTTTCCCGAGCTGGGTTCAGGTGTGTGTGTGTGTGTGTGTGTGTGTGTGTGTGTCTGTGTGTGTGTGTGTTGATCCTTTCCCGAGCTGGGTTCAGGTGTGTGTGTGTGTGTGTGTGTGTGGTGAGGATTTAATACTAATAATAGAGCTTAAATCCGAAGTCTGATCTATTTGAAGCTGCACGAGAAGCTCCGAATAGATAAAAGTGCGAAAGTGGTTTAATGGATAAAACCAATAGATTAGAAAAGTCGGAAAACAGCATCGGATAAAAGGAGCCTCCTATCAGCAAGGTTATAAACCTCCTACAGACCACTGTAGATCCTGGGAATTACTGTTACACACTTAATCTGGTGGGTTCAGGTGGGCATTACTCCAAAATTAAGCAGGAACAGGGCGGAGTTTAAGTAAAACACAAGGGGTTTCTGTAAAACAGAGTGAAGTTTAAATCAAATGGGGTGAAGTTCAAGTAAAACAGAGGGGAACAGGGGTCGATTTGAGTGAAATAAGGCAGTTTTTACATAAAACGGGGCGGAGTTAGATTGGAAATACTACAGCATGTAAGCAGAAGTGGGCGGGGCTTGGGTACCGGGGCGGGGTTTAATTTAAAACAGTGTAAGAGTTGATTAAAATAGGGTGGGATTTGATTTTAAACAGGGTGGAGTTTGAGTAAAACAGGGTGGAGTTTAAGTAAAACAGGGTGGGGTTGTGTAAACAGGGCGGAGTTTAAGTAAAACAGGGTGGAGTTTGAGTTAACAGGGCGGAGTTTGAGTAAAACGGGGTGGAATTTAAGCAAAACGGGGCGGAGTTTGAGTAAAACTGGGTGGAGTTTAAGTAAAACAGGGCGGAGTTTGAGTAAAACAGGGCGGGGTTTGAGTAAAACAGGGCGGAGTTTGAGTAAAACCTAGACGTGAATGTGAGAAAATCAATATAA
>MU592027.1:702627-705127 GCA_024362625.1 Silurus asotus | reverse complement strand
AGAATTTATATCAAGAAACTAAAAGAAAAAGTTTAATTACATCTGAACAATAGAAATATTTAATATAAAATATGAATATAATTATTACTCAATTATTTTCAGGAAAATGTAGTAAAAAGAAAAAATAATAACAGAACAAAAAAATATGTTGATAATAAATAAATAAACAAATAAATAAATAAAAGGAGAGTTCACATGTGCTTTATTGTGCAGGAAAAGGAGTAGAAATAAAAGCCAATCCAACAAGCAATCCAACATCTAATCCAACATCCAAACACTTAATCTGACATCAAATCTAACATCCAATCTAACAGACAAACCAATATTCAATCTAACAGCCAGTCATTCATCCAATCTTATATCCAATCTAACATCCAGTCTAACAGCCAATCCAGCACTTAATCTAACATCAAATCGAACATCCACTCTAAAAGACAAACCAATATTCAATCTAACAGCCAATCCAATCATAACCTAAAAGTCAAAAGGAAATTCACTGGCAGTATGTTCTTTGGAAGAAATGTCCACTCTGCAGCCGTCTTCACATTTATAATCACAGACAACAAGAACCTGATGCTGGGTGGGCCGGGGAGGATGAGGCGGGCCGGGGAGGATGAGGCGGGCCAGGATGATGAGGCGGGCCGGGGAGGATGAGGCGGGCCGGGGAGGATGAGGCGGGCCGGGGGGGGTGAGGCGGGGCCCGGGGGGGGGGGGGGGGGGGGATGAGGCGGGCCGGGGAGGATGAGGCGGGCCCGGGTGGGGTGGGGAAGGGCTGTGCAGGAAGTGTTGTTCTGCAATGAGTTTTGGAAGATTTTGTTCACTGTATAACATGGTAAGAAGAGGAAGAGAAGCCATGGAAGTGAAGCCATGTGAATGTTGTGCTGATGGTTTATCAGACATTTTTATCCCAGTTGTTCAACATTCACACAAACCCAAATAACTCACATAAATAAGTCACAAAGCAAGAAGGCAAGAAACTAAAGGCAAACTTCTTCTTCTTTTGCTGCTCCCATTAGGGGGTCTCCATAGCAGATCATTCGTCTCCATTCCATCCTGTCCTCTACATCTGCCTCTTTCACACTAAATACATTCATGTCTTCCCTCACCACATCCATAAACCTCTTTCTTGGCCTTCTTCTTTTCCTCCTTCGATTTCCTTCATCTTCTACAATTACATGGACCAACACGGACCACTATACAGACCAGTACATGGACCTGCACATGGACCAGTACATTTCCTTAAAGTAAAAAAAATACAGGTTACAAAAAATAAAAAAGATGCAGCTACTTTTTAGATAATTATAAAGAACACCCACTGTGGATTGGTCATGTGACCTGACGTTTAAAAATAACTGATGATCCAACGAACCAAAAAATACCACAATCTACACATTTACCATTTACTTCTCCTTCATCTATGATCTCATTTCAGACATTCCTGTGGTGTGATACACACACACTCACACACACACACACTCACACACACTCACACACACTCACACACACTCACACACACTCACACACACTCACACACACTCACACACACTACACACACACACACACACCCACACACACACACACACACGCACACACACACACACACACTCTCACACACACACACACTCACACACACTCACACACACTCACTTGCACACGCGCACACACGCTCACACGCACACACTCACACACACTCACACACACACACACACACACACACACACACACACTGATATCCAACACACTCATCTTGAACAAACAATGATCTCCTGTGGGATCTCAGCTAATGGAAACCAAACGGCCGGTGGTCAGCATGACACAATACACACATTATACTCTCTCACACACACACACACACACACACTCCAGGGCATGTTAATACGTCTCACAGGAGCTGAAATAGCAAATTCTTCAAAGCCCCAAAGCCCAGAAGAAAGCGTGCCAGCGGCGCTGAGGGGAAATGACTCTCGCCCACCAGACCTGGCTCAAACACAGCTGTGCATTGTGGGTGGCAAAATAAAATCCTTACTGGTCAAAGGTCAAGCACAGACGTTATCCATGCCATTATCAGACTCCATCATCATTAATGATCTGAAATAAATATTGGCACCCCAAGATCAGTCCAAAGTTTCCTGCTAAAAAAAAGGCATTATGGGGACTCTAGACTTTATCATGTATTAAACCAGGTAGTGTCCAAAATTTCCCCAACAGTGTGTGTGTGCGTGTGTGTGTGTGTGTGTGTGTGAGTGTGTGTGTGTGTGTGTGTGTGTGTGTGTGTACAGCAGGTGGTCAGTAGGCCAGGAAACCCGAATGCAAATATCTGCTTCTTCAGACGAGTTGCAATAAAGGACATATTGTTCTCTTCACATCAGAGACGCCTGAACCCGTTATAAAGCCCTGTGAAAAAAAAGGAGCCCATCCATAATAAATCGCTTTTTATTATTATTAGGCCACGCCCATTATAGCACAAACATAATTATTTTAAATGGTGTATATATATATA
>MU592027.1:686028-702622 GCA_024362625.1 Silurus asotus | reverse complement strand
CCTAAGGGTTTAGGATAGCTGTTTATATATATATATATATATATATTTTTTTTTTTTTTTTGCACAAGCAATAATAATAATAATAATAATAATAATTTTTATTATTATTAGTATTATTAGTATTAATATTGTCCCCGCCCCTTTGGTGTGACGTCAGAGAGACACCAACTACTAACTAAATTGCTGTAACTAAATTACAGAAATGATGTAAACACATAAAGACTCTTGTGAAAAGTATTTCAGAGAGGAGTTTGGTTCCTTTAAATGCCATGAAAAGTAAAAAGTAATTACAATAAACTCATTAAAATCGTTTTAAAAGGAATTTCTGATCAGGAAAATCACAATAAATTAACTCTATATATGAGACATTAAATGCATGGACCGGAAGTTGCATTCACCCGGAATGATGAACGATTAATAATGTTTTATTTCTCACCTTGTCCACGAACTCGGTGTCCCTCGCACCCACGGTCCTCCTGTCTTTGGCTTTCTGGGTCGCACAGAGCAGAAAGACGAGGCAGAAGCAGAGGAGAAGCGGAGACAGAGAGAAACACGGGGACACGGCACCCATTTTCACCGAGAAACAGATACGGCGAGAGAAAAAGAAAGAGAAAAGTAGTTATTCCCTGTGCGCGCTCTCGATTCCGGGAGCGAGCGGGACCGAGCGGTGACGAGCTTGGACGGGGGGAATGCGCGCTCACGCGTTGCGTCTCAGGAGGAGGAGGACGGGTAGTGTGTGTGTGTGTGTGTGTGTGTGTGTGTGTGTGTGTGTGTGTGTGTTGTTCTCTAATGAATGTATCCAGTCTGAAGATAAACCAGGTAGAACACAAGCAGAGAAAAGATGATGATGATGGTGATCAGGAATGTCTCTGTTTTCAGTCATGTTCTCATCACTCACTTCCTCTTTCTCATCTGTCTCATTCATGAGTTCCTTCTTCTGGTGGTTCTTCTCCAAACTGCTGAAGGCACAGTTGTATAGGATGATTTTGGATGCTGTAGCATTTCCACCTCAGTTGAACCAGGGGACCTAAACATGTTCCAGCATGACGATACCCTGTGCACAAGAAGCAGTTCCATAAAGATCTACTTTACATGGGTTATAGTGGAAGATCTCCAGCTATAGATCTCCAACCATAGTGAACATGAATACGTGTGTATTTATGAATGTATGCTCGCAGGTTCCCAACCCTATTCAAACCCCTGATTCTGATTGGTCAGAAGGCGTTGATGTATTGTCTGTAACAGAAGCTCTGAAAGTATTGGGTTGAAAGAGGCAGATGTAGAGGACAGGGGGTATGGAGACGGATGTGGAGACCCCTAATAGGAGCAGGTGAGAGAAGAAGAAGAAGAAGAAGAAGCTCTGAAAGTAGCAGTTATCTAAAGCGATTGTTCGTGTAACTTCTTTCCAAAATATTTATCATGTATTACATCTATATCTTATGATTGTTCCAGCAGCGCTCTACACCACCACATGTCCCCTCACAGTGGAGAAGGTGAGCAATGACGTCATCGAATGTATCAGTATGGATCATTCAGATTCTTGGCTGAAAGACTGGAAGTGTTTGGCTACAGTGATGAAATCGTACACCAGGTGGCAGAAAAACTCTTTTTTTTACACACACACACACACACACACACACACACACACACACACACACACACACACACACACACACACACACAAAGAAAGAAAGAGTTGCAGTGAAAATTGTGGGAACTCAAAGTGTTTTATGGTGTTTAAGAAACACCTGCAACTCGTGAATGCATCTTTCTGAAGATTTCCTTTGACCAAACAAATCTAGAAATATCCAGATGTTCCACTTTATTACCATTGAAAAATCCTCCCTCAGCATGAAGAACATCTTCACACACTCTCAGCATCCGGACACTTCGTTTCTCCAATCGTTCAGATGAAACACTTTGCTGTGTCTTTTGTAACACTCAGAGATGTTCTTCACTAGATGGAGGTTTCTTGTTCATCTCAGAGCAGATCAGTAGGATTGAGGTGCGGTGACCGGGCAGGTGGTTCCATGATAGATATCACTCCAGACGTCTGTCTGCTCTATTGTGCTCTTCTGCTCATCATCTTGTTGTACGGTGAAGTCGCTTCCAGACGGAACTGCATGGTTTGAAGTATGGAATGAGAGACGTGTTGGTTCAGGATTTCTTTCCAGAATCTTCTCTGCTCCAAAACGAACCCAAACCATTAAACTTCCACCTCCATGTGTGAGTGTGGGGGTGAACCTTCACAGAACTTTCATCCACTCATTCACTGTCCTGTGGTTTTTTTCTTTTACTGAGTAAAGGAACATGCAGGTGTCTGAAAAACCATAAAGACTTTTTACAGGCTGGGAATCCTGAATATTTATTACATTCATGTTTCTGTGAAACTTATTTTACTGAGATTCAGAACTGCTGTACAAGCACTTTAAACCACAACAAATAACAACACACACACACACAGACACACACACACACACACACACACACACACACACACACACACACACAGAATGTAAATTCCACACAGCTCTTTAATTATTCACCAAACACGGGTCAGGATGATTTATAATCCATACCAAAAACAACAGAAGTCAAAGAAGAGGGCAATTAAGAAGACACACACACACACACACACACACACACACACACACACACACACACACACACACACACACACACACACACTGTATAAATCAGCCATTCCTGAACTTGAAAATCGACGTTCTGAAAATGCCCCTGGATTTAATAAATAAAAAATATATAACACTACCAAAAGTTTGTGGACACCTGAGACATCCCATTCCACATACACATTCTTCTTCAAAGATGTTCCACCGATTTTGTGGAGATTCTTTCAGACACAGGAGGTGTCAGTAGAGTCAGGGACTGATGGAGGCGAGCTGAGGAGGCTTCTGAGGTGCAGTTCACATTCGCTTATGTCTAATAGGGTTGTAGCTCTATAGCAGGAGATCTACCACTCAACCCATGATAAGCAGATCTTCATGCAGCTGGCTGAAGCATGCTGGAACAGGTTTGGATCGTCTAGTTCATAATCCTCAGATTTGTTTTTCTCCCAGATTGTTTTAGAGGATTCCATGATGAAGGATGTTCTGCCTGCTCTACTCTGTGCTCATGAATCATCTCCTGGGTCACTCATTGTTCTCGTGTTGTTTAAGAATAAATATGAAGTGGCTCTTTAAAAGTTTTCTGTTCTCTGTTGTTGGGGAGATAAAACCAAAATAAAAGGTTTAGTCCGAGAAGTGATTTGAGGTGAGTTTGAAGGACTGCATCATTTCATCATCTTGTTAACAGCGCAGCCGAGACCTGAATGAATCCCTCTGCGTTCTGAAGCTGTGATGCTCCTCACGACTCGATGCAGATCACACGGCATTGGACGCTATTGTGTACCGGAGCACTTGGTGAATGT
Organism: Silurus asotus; assembly: GCA_024362625.1. Lineage (NCBI taxonomy): Eukaryota > Metazoa > Chordata > Actinopteri > Siluriformes > Siluridae > Silurus > Silurus asotus. The sequence goes on along the minus strand of MU592027.1, from coordinate 699,192 downwards.
TAAGGCAGTGCTAGGACGAGTTCTCCTGATAAGTCGGTGTGTTGATGGTCTGTTTAGGAAGAACGTGCTAATGATGTTCCTCTCATCTGAAATCCATCATTATCTGTACAACAATTTGTCGAGAACGCTTTACAGAACGAAAGAAATGACAGTGATACATTTATTATTTGTAAATTTATCTTGATAGGTTTGTCTCCAATTAGCAAGCAAGAGGTGGTGTGTGTGGGGGGGAGGGGGAATCCCTGAGATGATATGAGGAAGAAACCTTGAGAGGAACCAGAATCGGAAGAGAACCCCATGTTTATTATTTATAATTCCATCATTGTTGAGGTTATCAACTGTCCACTGATAAAAAGAGCAAAACTTCTCTTTCTTTCTCTCAATCTCTCTGTCTTGACCTACACATGCCCCTGAAGTCTTTCAGGTCCTGTCTCATCCACCCTACCTCTAGATAGAGTTCTCCTTAATCGGACACCACCACTCTCAGCTGCTGACAATGTTCTCCACATGAACAGGCTAAAGAGCCTTAAGAATTTCTAAAAAAGTGTCAATTCCAGAACTACGATCAGATGGAGGATCAGATGGATTTGGACTTCTAGGTCACCAACAAACGCTTACAATCAGAATTTTTCCTCAATGAACAGTTGAGAACCGTAACTGTAATGGAACTGTGAATAAGGATGAGGTTCCCTTTTAAATCTGGTTGCTCTCGGGGTTTCTTCCTCAAAGCTCAAGGAGATTTTTCTTGGCAATGTCGCCCCCTGGCTTGTTAGGGATAAACTAATAGAAAACTATTTATGATGTAAAAATTCGTAATTCGTAATCTAGTTTGTAGTCTGGGTTTTTAGACCTCAGATGTAAAATCAGAAGATGTGTAACGATTACCATAAACACACAAATCTGTACTTTTATCAGCAAAAGCCTCAAAACCCCAAATCCACAAAAATACACCACACTGCCAAAAGTTTGTGGACACCAAACCATAAAATTGCTATGTGCTCCTTTTTGAACGTTCTATTTCACATTTTTTCTCCATTTACCGTTATAATGAGCTCCACTCTTTTGGGAAGATGTTCCACTAGATTTTGTGGAGAATCTGGATATTCATTCCAACACAAGAGTGTTAGTAAAGTCAGGTACTGATGAAGGTGAGGTGAGGAGGCCTGGGGTGCATTTTCTTTCCTCTTTCAACTATGTTCTCCCATTTAAAAAAAAATAAAGAAAAAATAAAGAATTTTCCAGCGTCTTGTGTGAGAGGGTGAACTTGTGTTTGTACCACACGGCTAACACATGATATTAACTCCAATATAGATTGGAGTCCCTGCTGCTTTCAGCCAATAACACCACACTGTTCGAGACTCATAACACTGAAGGAGGATGTAAACAAACTCGAAACATATTCCTCTTAACCTCAATTACTGCATTTTCTCTCTCACGCTTCGGCAGCAATAGCAGGTTAGGAAAGGAGATGGTGGAGGAGAGGAGGATCACCGGTGGAGGATAAGTGTAGTCTAATGTAGTCATTCAGCTCGGTTTGTTTATCTCTCTGTGTTCTCTCTCTCATTTTCTCTCTCGGTCTGTAATTGTAGGGAAGGGTAAATATCACAGCTCCTGCTGCTACACAGAGTTTTCACACATCAACATCATTTCTGTTTTCTGTGGTAAATACTCTGTACCAGAACATCTCGAGCTCAGTGATGTTTTCTCTGTAGTTAGTTTATGGTTATGGCGTCTGCCTTCATGGGGATTTTAATTTGATTCTATCCAATATGCCATATTTACACTCTCAAATCCTTTGGTATACTGTAATGATGTTCCCTGTCAGAGGTTTTCTCCACTTGCGGAAAGCGAGCCGTCTCATAGCGCACTTCCACGGTTTTGTGTTTGTCTAGCTGTCTGCTTTTGTTTTGATTTATTTCCACTTACAACATTTGGCTGACTTTATCCAGTTAGCCTCATCCACAGCGATTTACAATAATCTCATTTATACAACTGAGCAGTTGAGGGTTGAGGGCCTTGCTTGAGGGCCCAGGAAGGTCATCTTGGTTGTGCTGAAGTCCAACGACGTCTGAGATACATTTCCATGTCATGTCTCCACCCCTTCATTGGGCATCGTGTCTATATTAGGGACGATAAGATTCACAGATTCGCATTGGTGCATCTGTATAAAAGTTAATACTGTGATGCATCACTTTAAAAAAGTGTGCACAATTACATACATTTTATCTCGATTATTATTTTTGCCATATTTGCATATATATTTATATATAATTATTAGTAGGTGCGGGCTACATTTATTATTCAGAAAGTGACCAATATTTTTTGACCGATATTTTCTATGTAAATCAATTTCTCCTCGCTGAACAGTTTTCTCGAGAGTTTTCTCTCAGCACCGCTGCTGCTACGTGAACATGACACATCACAACACTGCGGAAGCCGAGGATGTGGAGATGCATATATATATATATATATATACACATACACATACACACACACACACACACACACACACACACACACACACACAAACAGTTATAGATATTCCTTAGAGTTATAGTTATTTCCAGCAGTGTGAGTTCAGTGTCACGATTCCCAGTTCTCATGTCTCATTAGGTTCCTTTGGTTTTTGTGTTTTGTCTCGGTCTAATGCATGTTGTTTGCCGATCTTTCCCACCCATGTCTGTTTCATGTTTATGCTTTTGGATAAAGTTGGAAGTTCTTGATTTACCTTTATTCCTGGTTTATTCCTAATTCAGAAATTCCTATTCTTAAAGCAACACCTCTGACTTGTGAAAAAAAAAAATTGATAAGGACAAATGATGATAACCCAAGAGATTAGTTTGACCTGCACATATATGTGTGCAAAATCATTTAACTGTCTCTAGACAGGAAACAAAAACATTTCGTTCACATGTCTTTGACTGGATCCCTCTGGGTCCCGTCTGACTGAATTACATGATATATTCACACGTTAAGAGTCCTGATGGGTAACATCACTTCCTGGTTCTGGAACAGCACCATGCAGGACATGCCAGCCCTCCAGAGAGCACTTCCACTCCTTGAAGGCGAACACAGAAAGAATGTGGAGGAGCTTCTTCCCACAGGCCATTCAGGGTCAGTAACAGAGTCTGGTACTGGACATTCGTTTCCTTCTTTTGCACATTTTTTGCACAATTGCAGAACTGTCACTTTAACACTGGACTGGCACAGTGTCAATGTCTGTCACATACATTTCCATTTCTGTTTTATTATTGTATGTATTTATTTGGGAGGGGTGATGAAAATGGCTACATATTTTGTATCAAAATACTTTAGTGTTTTTTATTTAAATACTGTAAAATACTTTGTAAGAAGTTCTACATGATGACATCATAATCATGCATCCTCTGATTGGTGCTACTCAGTATTTGCTGACTCATTAAGATCAGAACAGAAAATTCTATATGGAAGAAGGTGGTGAAGGTGAGAAACCTGCAGGGTGCCAGCTTTAAAATAGGTGTCTAATGATGCTCTATGCTTCATCCGTTCATGAGCTTTCAGTTTGTACTATGCTGGTCATAGATTTGCAGTAACACCAGACTACATAATCAACTAGATATAAATTATTTCAGGAAATTTCAGAGTTAATCAAGAATTTTACATTTATTTGCCAGGCAATAATCAATAAATAAATAATAGGAAAAAGTTCCATAACACGATCAGCATAAAACCAAATAGTTTAACAATGCAGTTTACACAAGAATTGTTGAAGAGTCACTGTACATGGTAATAGGGACACAGAGGCTGTGTGGAAGGTTCAGACTACAGAATGCTTCCGAGTGTTTTGCCAAATTTCCTTAAAATCCCAAAACCATGGTAAACACTCCTAAATATAAAGTGATCAACGCTTTGCAAACCCTATCTTAGGACAGAAGGTGACCTAAAAACCAAATGTCACCTACCGTAAAACCCACACCTGGTAAAGATAGTCTCAGGGACAATCCTGAGTCAGTAGGACAGAATTTCACCAAACCTAAAATTATACCAAATATGTGGAGGTAAAATGCATAAATTCCTAAAATAAATTCCTAATTAATAAATTATGCAAGTATAGTAGCTGAATTCCAGAAATTCCAGAGGTCGTTTTCATGACCCGGCCATCTTCCTAGGAGGGGAAAGGGGGGCTCAAGGATGGGTGAGTGGGCAGCTAAACAGATTGATTCCTCTCCTCAGATTTGAAAGTTTATTGTTTTGTTGCATAGCAGTTCTCAGGGTCTGGGATCATGAAGGGATCTGACCATCCTTACACTGTGTTCCTGTCTCAAGGCCCCATCTTGAGAGCTCGTTGTCGTTGCGTATTACTAACGACAGATGCATCCCTCACGGTGTGGGGAGCGGTCATGAGTGGAACAATATCAGTGGAAGAGGCTCCATCTCGCATGGCACATAAACTGCTTGGAGTGTTGGCCGTGTTTCTGGCTCTGAAGCACTTCCTCCCAGAACCGAGGGATTGCCATATGCTGATCCAAACGGAAAACACATCGGTGGTCTCTTACATCAACCCCCAGGCGGGTCTTTCCAGGGAAAACTGCTCTCATTAAAGGGCTGTTTACATTCCAGGATACTTAAATCCGAGAGCATACGCCCTTTTGAGGCAATGGAATGGAAGCTTCCACCCCAAGGTGTTGGAGCAGATATGGCTGAGGTTTTACAGAGCACAGGTGGATCTGGACCAGGTGCAACTTAAGAGACATAGCACTGTCCCCTCTGGTTTTCCCTCACTCACCCAGCCCCCTTGGGGCTGGAAGCCACAGTACAGACATGGCCAAGGCTATGCCTGTACGCCTTCCCCCTATAGCGCTGCTCCCGGTAGTTCTGGAGAGAGTTTGCCAGGATGGAGTCTGTCTCCTCCTAGTGGCACCTTGATCACCTTGGTTCACCCACGCCCAGAGTTATGGAGGTTGTGACTGTGGCCCTTGAGGGGGCGCAGTTCTTTGCAATTGGTCTCTGAGGTAGTAGAGACCATCCTCCAAAACAGAGCTCCCTCTACGAGGAGGTCGTTTGCCGCTAAATGGCGCTCACTCTGTGCTTGGTGCGAGCACCACCAAATAGATCCAGTTGCCTGAAGGGATACTTGACCGATAACACGGCTTATTGTGCTCCACTTGCTAGGCAGTCGCTGGGTAGACACCCTTTGGTGACACATTTCCTGCCCAGAATGCCTGTGTGGCAAAGGTCCCAAAGGTTGCATACGTAACCTAGAGACTATTCAGCTACAGTGGGAAATATTAACTTTCATGACTTATCATATTCAGTTGTTCAAAACTGCGAGAACACTGTTGCTAGGCAACTATATGGAAATCACGTGAGTTAGCTATTGACTGACAGCTTAGCAAAGTGACACAAACATGTCAGAAATGTCAAAGTTTACAATGTTTGTAAATTCCTGGGAAAAGTTTTAAAAAAGCTGAAGCAATTCTGTTTTTATATTTGGCACCAACTTGAATGGATTCAGACACAGGGAACTATTAAAACATCATTTATTAACTAAAGCCTGAAAGTAGCCATCTGAGCTGCTTGGTTACAGTAACTTGGCTCCATCACAGATAGAAAGAAACCTTGATGCCTCTATAGCTACATTCTTCAAATAAATTTTTTTTTCAGCACTTCTGCATGCATTTATTCCATCCCACTCTGATTACTGTCCTTTTTCTGGAATTACATTCATAATTCAATTCAATTCAGTTTGAATAGTGCTTTTAACAATAGAACAACTCAAAGCACTTTTACAGAAATTGATGTCATAAAATATAAATTGATTTGTTTGTTCATTTAAGATCATACCTATTGAGCCACACAGTGGAGACAGTGGTGAGGAAAAAGTTCCTCTAAAGCAATAAGAAAGAAACCTTGAGAAGAACCAGACTCAAAAGGGAAACTCATCCTCATCTGGGTGGCACCGAATGTCCAAGTCATACTGTAGCTCCTGTCTGCAATATATAAAAAATTCTGCAGTGAGAGTAGACTGACTATATATCACATTACTATAATCCATAGTATTTAACCTTCAGTGACTTTCAGTTGCATCCCATCTATAAAATTCTCCTGCTGACCAATAAGTCACTTCACAGCCTTATTCCTTCTACCAATCTGATCTATTTTCTCCTAATACTCCCACTTGATCACTCAGAAAAAGACCTCCACCCTTTGATGAGAAACGGGATCTTGGAACAATTACTGGTTCACATCCAGGCTATGCTTACATTTTTCTTTCCTTTCTGGCCTTCTCTGGGGTTTCCAGCCAATGTAAACGTAGCTGGTTGAAAACGCTTTCCAGTGTGAATATATTTAAAAAAGGCAGTGAACTTTCAAAATGAATGCTTTCAAAAACTATGACATGTTTCCAGACATTCCAGTGTGGATGAGCAACTTTTGGGAAACAATTGAAAAGTGAACACAAAGCTTTTTTAGACGAAAATTTGTAAATTCGTCCAGGTTAGTGTAAGCATAGCCTGGATGTGAACTAGTAATTGTTCCAAGATCCCGTTTCTCATCAAAGGGTGGAGGTCTTTTTCTGTAATGGCACTTAAGCTATGGAACTCACTTCTGCTGGTACTCAGGAGAACCTCCTGTATCACCTCTATGAACTTAAAGCTCAGCTGTTTGTACTGTTTGATTGTTTGCACTGTTGATAGGACAACATGCAACTTGGTCGTTTTTTTTGTCCTGGTCTGGTCGAATGCGTCAGGGAACCACCAGCCACGTCCTCCTCCTGCACTCAGCACACTCGCAGCGCCTCACCTTCCTACTTATCATCTTCACCTGTCTTTATCTCCCCTATATAAACACCCCCCCCCCCCCCCTTCTCACTCACTCACTCACTTACTCACCGTCTGATCGACAGTTCACTCTAGAGGTGTGATGATGATGTGATGATGATGATGATCTCATGCCTGATATGCATTCTCACAGAAAACAAGACAACATTTTTAACATTTATTTGTTTCCGTTTAATTCGTTTTATTTATCAGCTTGATGATAAACGTTACAACACTGATACGGCCGATACAAACGGCTGAGTTCGATGCCGTTACATCAAACACAACCTCTGCTCCAAATGCCTGAGTCCATGTGTTCCGTATTGCAGTACATTTTAATATAATATCCATAACTGCTCAGAGAGAAATATCTAAATCCAAACGCCACATACTGGTAAATGGACATTTTTTTCCAAACACTTTTTTAGCATTGTGATATTGTGATACGTACAGTGTTTAACAAAAAAATATATATATTTTCAAGTATCATGAGGTAACTTTTGGCTACGAAACGAGATAAAAGACGAGAAATGACCATGAGAAGACAAACAGAATAACGGCATACTGACATAAAGCCTTGTTTTTGTCTAATCGCTAATCACTGCTAGCTAACAAACAGGCTACAGTAGCATACACAATAGTGACTAGCTCAGTTTTAAATATATTTAGACTTCATCTCAGCGTGCGGTTTTATACAAGCTAGCATAGTGATTAGCCGGTGATTAATTATATTTATTTCATGATTATTATTCTGGCGTGCACAATAGCGATAGCGTCGATAGCTATGAGGACGGATACAGCATTTACAGTACATCGAATAAACAATTCCAAAGCGTTTTTTGGGACATTTCAATGCTGATGGGGGTAAATTTGGTGTCAAATGAAAGAGCTTGTCTAGTCACGTTTGTTTCACCCTCCAAAGCCGATGTTGTCACAATCTACGTTTCCTAACAGGGTTACATTATCATTACAGTTATCATTAAACCAATACAATTCCCATTAGAACCATTACAACTATTACATGCTCTATGAGGGTTTTTATTTCTGTTGGTGTTTTCAGCAGAGAGTTTTAGCTAATACAAGCTGATGGTACATGATGGTGCATACATTCGAAATATGAACGCACCCGACGTGACATCATCTAATGTATTGTTGTGTTCTATGTGTATTTTTACCTGATGTATGTATTGTTATATGTTGTAATGTATTTGCCTGACAAGCAGTTAAACAGCACACACTGTCCCTGGTCCTCGTCCCTCGATGTACCAAGTGTTGTGTTGAGTGATTAAATTCTAATTTACATGCGTTCTGAGTGACTTTCGCATTTGAAACGCTGCGAAAGATAATCTACATAAACGTTTCTCAAGAACATTCCGGATCTTGACCATAGAAACGATATCCAGGAGGTTCTACATGCACCTGAAAAACATGGCGACTTTTCCATTCCTGTGAAAGCACAAAGCTTTTCCATTCCTGTGTTTCAGTCCCGAGTTCAAACGAATCTATGTTTTACTTACAAACGCACAATTAAATTCTAATATCTAGTGTATTGATAAATTGTTTTGTTTACATGCGCTAGCCGACAGTTTACATCAGCCGTCGGTCACCTTGTGCATTCCTTATTTAGCATGTACAGGTAGTCCATGGGTTACGATGGAGATGCGTTATGATGGCCACGTCGTAAAAATACAGTAAGTGGTGACATGGCGAGTACACGGCATCATTTAGCAAAACAGATCAATTTACAGTATAAGCTAGTATAGAGTGCATGCGGAAAGTATTCACAGAGCTTTACTTTTTCCACATTTTGTTATGTTACAGCTTCAATACAAAACAAATAAATTCATTATTTTTCTCAAAATTCTACAAACAAAACCCTGTAATGACAATGTGAAAAAGGTTTGTTCAAAATCTTTGCAAATGTTTCAAAAAAATAAAATAAAATAAATACAAATAAAATAAAAAATCACTTGTACATAAGTATTCACAGACTTTGCTTAATACTTTGTTGAAGCTCCTTTGGCACCGATTACATCCTCAAGTCTTTTTGAGTTTGACGCTACAAGCTTTGCAACTATTTTTGGGCAGTTTCTGCCATTCTTCTTTGCAGAACCTCTGAAACTTCATCAGGTTGGATAGGGAGCATTAGTGCACAGCCATTTTCAGATCTTTCCAGTGATGTTTACTCTGGTTTAGGTCTGGTCTCTGACTGCGCCACATGAGTCCCGTATTCACTTCTTTGTTATCTGGCTGTGTGCTGAGGGTCGGTTTCCTGTTGGAAGATGAACCGTCAACCCAGATTGAGAGCGCTCTGGAACAAGTTTTCATCAAGGACATCTCTGTACATTGTTGCATTCATCTTTCCCTCCATCCTGACTCTTCCCCCAGTTTCTTGCTGCTGAAAAACATCCCCACAGCATGATGCTGCCACCACCATGCTTCACTGTAAGGATGGTATTGGGCAGGTGATAAGCGATGCCTGTTTTTTTTTTATACATTTGCAAAGATTTTATACATTATTTTTTACATTTGTTTTTAGAATTTTGAGTAAAATAATAAATTAAATCCTTTTTGGAATAAAACTGTAAAAAAACAAAAATTGTAAAAAGTGAAGCTCTGTGAAAACCTTCCAGATGCACTGTGTGTGTATGTGGTGTGTGGACGAGCGTTGAGTCGTGAGTAAAGGCCGGAGCCTGTTTTAGTGTCTGGTGAAGGAGAGAGACAAGAACTTTGGGGGAAAACAGAAGTCCTAAGGCCTTTTTTCTTTATTGTTTTTTCGTGATCACAACTTAATTTTCTCGTGATCCTTTCTCATGATATTTACTCAAATCAAATCGTAACTCGAGAACCATCGGTACAAGCGAGCACAACACGACTGAACTGTATTATAACATATTTACACTACAATGCCTACAGCTAGCTGGATCACACACACACACACACACACACACACACACACACACACACACACAGATTCAGTTCGACCATCTCAGGACGTTCCTCAGGCTGTAGCAGCAGATGATCTCCTTGAGTGTCTTGCGCATTTCCTGGCTCCTGAAGGCGTAGATGAGCGGGTCGACGACCGAGTTGCACATGATCAGGATGAGGTACATGTTGAAGTGGGACATAAAGCACATGCAGTACAGGTTCCTCGGACAGGAGATCATGAGGATGAGGTGGAGGAAGAACGGTGCCCAGCACACAATGAAGATCCCAAGCAGGATGGTGAGCGTGACAGCAGCTTTCATGTTAGTCCTCTGGTGGATGGAGTTGTAGCCGGGCAGGGCGGCGATGCGCTTGACGTGCGAGCGAGCCAGCATGAACATGTGCGTGTAGAGTGAGGCCATGAGGGCCAGCATGATGAAGAACATGGACACCAGGCACACGACCACCAGCGTGCTGTCGGAGTAGATGATGAACACGATGCCGCATCCCGTGCAGAAGGTCCAGATCCCACTGATGATCAGCGACGCGCGCTTGACCGTCATGATGTTGTGGTAGCGCAGCGCGTAGAACGTGGTGACGTAGCGGTCCACAGCGATGGCCAGGAGGCTGCACATGGACGCCACCACCGAGATGCAGATCATAGAGTCGAACACATTGTCGATTTGTCTGATGATGTGGTCTTCAGCCACCAGCTGTTGGTTGCTGAGCAGGTAGATGACGATGGTCTCCCACGCGTTTGACACGCTCACCAACATGTCCGCCACGGCCAGACTACACACGAAGAAGTACATGGGAGAGTGCAGGTTCTTGTTCTTCACTATGGCACAGATGACTAGGATGTTCTCCAACAAGCTGATGATGCCCAGAATGAGGAAAACCTCTGGGGTGATGTTCAGCTGCTCACAGACTTTGGATTTTGTCCGAGTTGGTGGGGCTTCAGAGATATTCCAGGAGAAGACCTCTTTATCAGAGTTAGCTGTGATGCTCCACACAGAGGGGCTGATCGTGGTGGTCCTGGAGATGTTCATCGTTTTTCAAATTTTTCCGGAACTTTTCGGTGAGTCAGTGGCTTGGTGGACGTGGCATCGTCGCTCTGTGTATGAACAGAAGGAGATCATCTTAGAAACAAGACATGAAGGTCTGATACACAGTTACCAAATCTAGAACAATTACAGGTTCTTTGCTTTGTTCATTGAGGAACATTTTATGGAGGAACATTTCTGGGAGGAGCTTATAAACCAAGAAGCTCTAAGCTCCAATTAATTCATAATCACTTCCTGCTGCTCCTGAGTGTTTTATTTCTCTTTTACCTCAGAAATCTGCTACGTAATGCATTTTTTTTATACTTCTTGTTACATTTAAGGTTGTGGAACATCTCGTGAAATGAGTCGGTTCCTGTTCTCTCAGATGTTCTAGCAGCGATAAACACCGGATTCCTCACCACAAAGCAGAAACCACAAAGCAGCGTAAACTCTTTCTTTCCGTCTCTAACTCGTTTCCCCTCCTCTCTGGATTTCTCCGTATTCACTTCTTCTCCATCTCTTCCTCACTTTCTTCTCCTCTCTTTCTTTACTCTCTCTCTTTCTTTAATCCTGTCATCTATTTATGTTTCTATCTCTCTCTTCACCGCTCTCTCTCCCTCTCTTTCTTCACTCTCTCTTGCTCTTCCCCCTCTTTCGTTCTCTCTTTCATTTTCTTCCCCCTCTTCTTTTCCAGTCTCTTTTTCCTTCCCCTTTATTTTTTTTTCTCCCACTCTCTCCCTCCTTCCCCTCCTCTCTGTTTTTCTCCCTATCTATTTCATCCCCCTATCCCTCACTTTCAACTTTTCCTCTCTTTCCCTAGTACGACTTCCCACTAGGAATTTCCCATAAGAAATATAAATCGATGTTGGTGTTTTTAAATCCAAATTGTAAATATGTAATATTTTATATTTCAATATTAGAATTCAATCAAATTTATTACAAAACGTAATAAAATCATGACGTGAACGAGGTACTACTATTAACTCTCTGACCAAAAGTATTGGGACGCCTGACTTTCCCACCCATGTGCTTCTTCCCCAAACTGTTCCCACAAACTCAGAGGCACACAATTGTATCGGACGTCTTTGAATTCAGGAGCATGACATTTTCCCTTCACTTGAACCAGGAGACCCAAACCTGCAACAGCATGACACACAGTGCACAATGCAGCTCCATGAAGATCTGCTTTCCATGGGTTGGAGTGGAAGATCTCCTAATATAGAGCTCCAACCCTATTGAACATCATTGGTATGTTCAATAGCCACTTTCTCACCCACATCAACCCTAACTCTTACCTTCTCACCTACAGCAGTACCTGACTTTACTATCAACATTGTGGCTAAATGATTTTCCATAAATCTCCACAAAATCTAGAGGAACATCTTCTCAGAAGAGTGGAGCTCATTATAAGTGCAATTTGGATGTTCATATATTTAGGGGGCCAATAATATTTTAAATTATTTATTTGCTCTAAATGATGTTCCTCATACTGTTGCTGTGTGATAATGTGAGATGACATGAGTGTGGTCATATGTTCCTGGTGTCCTCCAGGCCAGACGTGCGTTAGAGCTGTGAAGTCCAAGGTCTGACCCAGATTTTGATCGGTTAAGAAAAGAAGCTTTGTGCAGTGAGATTTGCTGACGATGCTCACCGGCCTTTTCTCAAAAGGAATAATTCATCAGGAGGATGACGGAGCTCTAAGATGCACTCAGGGCTTCTTGCACACACCGGTTCCTCTCGTCAGATCTCCATAGCTTGATGGACTCGTTACGCCACGGAGCGGGTCACATGGACAAGCTCAGAATTCTGGGGAATGAAAGCAAACGTGGTTCAGGAAGGCAATGTGACTGTTACATGAGAGCCCTCAAGAGTTCTGGATTCTGATTGGCTGGAAGTTATGGAGAACCGTGTGGAGATGTGTACAGAAGAAGATCATTACAGGTTCATTTTATAGATCACACTTCAGAATCAAAAGCTGATAATTAAGATGTGGAGACGCCGTGATTCTCGCTGATTCTGTTTATTAGCTGGGGATGATTAAAAAACAGCTTCGCTTACAGATGTTTAGAGAAGATCAAAGTTCTGTTTCATTAAGTGATCATCTGGATCTTATGGTTCTACACCACATCTGGTGGTGTAGAAGCATACAAAATTATTAATTTATTTGTTTGTTTGTTTGTTTATCATTAATTCTGTATTTATTATTATTGTTGTTATTAATAATTTATATATTTATCTCTTTGTTCTTAATAATTAATTATTTATTTATGTATTTTTTATTGTTTTTCTATTACTTAGTATGAATAATATTACTGCTATTATTCGTTTTTATTTTGTGTTTTTTTATTACTCATTAATAATAATAATAATAATAATAATAATAATAATAATAATAATAT
>MU592027.1:657735-685336 GCA_024362625.1 Silurus asotus | reverse complement strand
ACACAAACACACACACACACACACACACACACACACACACACAGACACACACACGTCTCTAATCCCTGACGAGTCCTACACAAACTCACTTACTATTTGTGTCTGTCGACTCTCACAGAAGAATTGAGAGGAATTTCTGAAGGTTTTTATTCCCACCAATGTGTTAATGATGAAAGGAAATGAAAACGAGACATTAATATTTCAGCATTCAGAACACGACCATGAGATGTACAACACCAACCCCTCACAGACACCCACCCCCCCACAGAGCCCCCCAACTCCCCACCGACCACCCAACCACCCCCTACCCCTGACCCCCCCTCAGGCAGATCACCTGCTGTTACTGAAAAACACAATCAGAATATCTAATTACAGCTCAAGTGCAATATGTGTGTGTGTGTGTGTGTGTGTGTGTGTGTTGTTTGTTTGTGTGTTTGTGAGTGTATGTGTGTGTGTATGTGAGAAACACTTTGATGTAAAGTTGTCTCTTATACTTTTATATATTTATATATAAGTTGATAATGCAGGTGGACGGTAGGTGTGAGGTGTTACAGGATGTTGGTGCACACTGTGGAAGTGAAGAACATTTTAAAGGCATTATAATGGTGTAAGGTCTCACACCAAGCTGTGGATTATCACCTTATACTATGGTCACTTCCCAGAATTGAGGAGTTCAAGCTGTTATTGATGTTTGCAGAGCAAAACTGACTGCCCTGTTTCTCATTTTCTTTTCTCCAAATTCATCTTGTGCCTGAGGCTGTTTATCAAAACCCCAGTATTCACTGTAGAAGTTCCACCACATGCAAAACTCCTCAATTAAGCTCCCAGCCAATCACAATCCACTATTCACTCCTGAACTCCTTCCAGCAAATCATAATCCACTATTCACTCCTGAGCTCCTTCCAGCCAATCACAATCCACTATTCACACCTGAACTCCTTCCAGCCAATCACAATCCACTATTCACACCTGAACTCCTTCCAGCCAATCACAATCCACTATTCACACTGGACAAAAGTTTTTGGACACCTCACATTTCCACCCAGATGTGGTTCTTCCCTAAAATGTTCCCACAAACTTGGAGGTACACAGTTTAAAGTTTGTATTTGGATGCAGGAGCATTCAATTTTACCTTTATTTAAACTAGGAGACACAAACCATACCCATTGGATGGAGTGGAAGATCTCCTGCTATAGCGCTCCAACCCTATTGAGTACCACTGGGATGAATGTGAATGCTGACAGCACCCTGGACCTCCTCACCTACATCAGTAACTGACTTTACTTGTTCCTTGGGCTTTATGGAGTAGATGTAAGGTTTAATTCAGATGTTTGACATTTTCAAATTGCAACAATCAGAAGATAAAATGCAAAGCATCCGACTCACACACTCTGCCTGGTTTCTCGTTTAATGGAGAACCAGAGGAACCTTATTTTTTCCCCAAATATCTGACAGGTTCAAGGTTTAAAATCAAGTGCTGAGAGGAATCACGTGGAAATGCGTGTAACTGTGATAAATGTGTTCTATTGAATCTAACACACACACACACACACACACACACACACATCTCTTGATTTGATTCTCCTTATATGTTTACATTTTGACTCAGCATCTTGGTGTCCAGCATCTCACAATCTCTGTGTCCAGCATCTCTGTGTCCAGCATCTCACAATCTCTGTGTCCAGCATCTCATGATCTCATTGTCCAGCATCTCACAATCGGTGTCCATCATCTCACCATTTTACTGTCCAGCATCTCACCATCTCAGTATCCAGGGCCTCAGCATGCTTTCTCGCGATTCTATTTACTTTGTCTGTTGAATTCCGTTCATGTTTTTATGTTTTTGCCTTTCGGATCTCACACAAAGGTCACTTGCTGTGTTGTGAGACAGGTGGAGAAATTAATTCCGAATTTTATTTATTTATTTATTTTTTCTGTGATATAAACGAGCTAACCTTTTAATTCCAACTGACATTTAACTTTAAAAGTAAACAGCAAACAGCAGCTCTAACAGAAACGTTTGTCTACAGGAAGTTAATAAAACCTATTTTTCATTCATATGGTGATGTTTTTTTCTGCAGGAACACTGAGGGAAGGAGTCTCCAGTGTCAAAGCTTTGCAACAGATGGAGGTAAAGCCGTAATTTTTTTCCCGGCTTTTATTATACCTTACGCCCTCATCTAAAGAGTTGTTGCTATGGAAACTAAAGCTGTCAGTGTTTGTCAAAACCTGTGAGAACTCTGGGGTTGTTTTGTATACATGTTCCGTTGGTATGTCTAAATGGTGGAGGATCACTGTTCCAGATTCCAACCCAGACTTTACTGATCTCCAGCCCAGTGGCTCCATGATTACCTTCTCAAGATATTTTATCATAATGGGACGACTTTCTGAAGCCACATCAACAGGTTGTGTTGTTGAGGTTTGCAGTGCTCTGCTGTTGTCGACGTATTCTGCTTTTGACCAACACCTGTTCCAACTTCTGAGCTTAGTGAGTATAACATTTGGCTCAGAAGGTTATGATTTCAAATCCTGGCCTCACCAAACTCCCACTTCTGGACCCCTGAGCGAGGCCCTTAACCCTATAGTTGCTTAGTTGTATAAATTAGACAAATGTGCATTGCTTGGGATAAGAACATCTGCCAAATGCCATAGAAGTAAAATGACCCAAGAGTTTGCTCTGTCCTTGGTGCTGAATTGAGTCCCTAAGTTGTAAATTATCACTGTTGAGATCCTGTCCCTTTCCTCTCTTCCGATCTGCCTGATACTTCTGGAAGAAGTTCGGCTACAATGACTTACAACCACAGTTTGCATTTAAACAGTAACAATGATGGAACTCTAATAAATTGGCATTTAGTCTTGAGGAACATTGTTAAAAGTGGGCTTAAAATACAAATGGATTAAATTGAGGGGGGATGGTGGTGTAGCTGCCATTTCTGATAGGTGTGGATTGCCTTCCTGTTTTGATATGGGGACTCAGGATAGTTAATTTTACTAGCTTCTGTCTTTATTGTAAGTAATTTAGGATTAAAAAGGGGTGTTTATATCGATAGCTAGGTTAAATAGTTTTTGCCGAAAACTGATTAAACAATTAAAAGTTTTTAAAATGGATAATGGACAAAAAAATAATAATAAACATAACACTCCATGTAAAATAGTTCTGACCTTAAATATAAAAAAAAATTGAATTGCACGAAATTAAGAAAATGTGCTAAATGAAATAAATATGAATATATTCCTTCATAAATATAATTATATAATTATTACATGAGAAAAAAATTACATATCATTCACTGTGCAGCATGCAGCCAAAGGGCGCAACCCGGAAAAACTATCAGTATGGATTTTTGCCGATAGCCAATAGTTCCCACCATCAACTATTGGTGCCGATCAATCAGCAATACCGATAAATTCTTTGGACTCCTAGTACAGCATTTGTGCCTTGGTCCTGTAGCTATGAGGGCACCCCATAATACTTCTCATGTCTGTCTTGCATCCACCAACATGTACCCTAATAACCTTTAGACTCATCAGGGTGCAGGACTCGACTGCACTGAGTTAGAAAGGTTAACTTTCTTGACTCATAAACGAGATCGTGACAAATAAGAAATTAATAAACAAACAAATAAATAAATACATAAAAAAGCGAAGGCTTCGGTGTGGAGTGGATCTCGTGGTTTCCGAACCCAGTTCTACCGTTATGACATTTTATTTCATCATTATTTTTTAACGAGTACGAAGAAAATAAATGAATGAGAAAAAGGCCTGCAGTTCTCATTTTTTTTCTTCAGGTCTGTCAGGTTTTCGAGGCTGAAGTTAACAAGGCGTAGTGAAGCCTGAAGCCCAGACCAAGTTCAAAGGCGCAGGATGGAATTAGCAGCCACCCACACAGGGGATTCAACCTGGCAGGGAGCGGTGAGTCAGATAGACGGAGGGACGGACATAGCTGGCTGAACGCATGTTCCTCAGAGAAACCCACAGCCTCCATCGTTCCACCTCTCCTTCTACAGCTCTGTATTTCTTCCACAAGGTCTTCATTACTCACGAGTGTGTGGCCCTCAGCTCAGCAGGGTGTGTTATCCGTTATACTGTACAACACTGAATCGTCCTCGTTTCTGCTCCTTATTACACAAACACACACACACACACACACACACACACACACACACATGCACACATCCGGAAAAAACTTTCACAAGCTGGCTTAGATTTTAATGAAGACATTGGAGGCAGGAAAATCCCTCGTTCATTTATGTTGCTTTATGCTGCTTTTGGTGCGTAAACGTTCTCACTGTTCCCATAGTAACACTCTTACTAGTGTTAGTTTGTATCTGTCACCAACTTTGCTGTTAGATTGCAACCAATCATTTACATTAACATTTGTGGCATTTAGCAGAAGCCTTTGTCCAGAGCGACGTACAATTACTGATCACCAACAGCCAATCCCTGATCACCCTCATTTCTGACAACTAATCACTGATTACCCTCATTTCTGACAATCAATTACAATCACAACAACTAATTACTGATCACCTGCGTTTCTGACAACCAATACCAACAACCAATCAGTAATCATCATCATTTCTAACAACCAACCGCTGATCACCGCCATTTCTGACAATCACAATCACTGATTAAAATCGTTTCTGATAAACTTGTAAGTGTAGTGTGGGTGGGACGAGCGACATCAGACTTAGACAGACAGACATCAGACAGGCTTAGCGCTTCAGTCTGACTTTTATTGAAAATTCTCTCTCTCTCTTCTCTCTATCTCTCTCTCCGTAACTCTCTCGACATCCTTCTCACACTCTCTCTCTTTTCTCTTATCCCTCTGTGACCATGTACCAGCACTGAATGTTTTATTGACACCCACCCACACTGTGTATGTGTGTGTGTGTGTGTGTGTGTGTTTATGTGTGTGTGTGTGTGTGTGTGTGTGTGTGTGTGTGTGTGATAGTCTAATCACAGCAGCAGATGCTTTCAGAGCAGTCAGGATGTCAGCTTGGCACTGAATTAAAGACAACGCTGTGGATTTTATTTGTTTTTTTTGTTGTTTTTTTTTTTCATTTCCTTTATTATCTCTTTCTTTCACCTCTTCATCCTCATTCTCTTAATAACATCATCATCTTATTCATCATCGATTCCTTTATTTTTTTTTTTACACTTTTTTCTGTTCTTCCTGAACCTTTGTTTCCATACTTTCTCAATGACCTTCATTCTTTTTATTCCTCCCACACATCATTATTAGTCCTTTATTTCCCTGTGAAACAAGCTGTCCATCTCTCCGTCTACTTTCCTTCTTTATTTTCCTTTTTTCTATATTTCCACCCAAACTGGCCTTCATTTCTTTCTTGCTTACTTCAACTGGCTTACTGGATTCTATCTATCTATCTATCTATCTATCTATCTATCTATCTATCTATCTATCTATCTATCTATCTATCTATTCATCTATCCATCTATCCATCCATCCATCCATCCATCAATCCCTCCCTCTCTCTGGAGAATCTTGAACATCGTTAGTAAAAACAAACTGGATCGGTTCAGATTTGATTTGCAATAAATTTATTTCTAAAATTACTGAAAGGTTTACAGAAATGTCAGATTTGAGTTTTGACTTTTAGTAAATATAAAATAAAGCTTATTTTCCTCTGCCCTCCAACATTACTCAGATTAAAAACTACGACTGGATTTGTAGAACTGATGATCGAATGCTAACAACAATTTAGCGAAGTTCAAAACATTTTGGATTCATGTTTATTCATTAAATGTAGATGACTTTAACGTTATTTACATTCAGGAAGTATCCTTCCTGAATGTAAATAACGTTAAAGTATCCTTACTTCCTGAATGTAAATAACGTTAAAGTATCCTTACTTCCTGAATGTAAATAACGTTAAAGTCATCCAAATAAATTAGTTGGAGTGGACTCAAGTGGGCTCTGGCGTAGAACTCATTCCCACACTTTTTATTCACGTTTGTCCAATAAATATCAACGTTTTTCACAATATATTCACAGCAACCAGCTGGTGTTGTTTTGTAGTGTAACTAAAGATATTTTGGCTTGTTTTCTGCTCATCCTGACAGCGTTAAAGTAAATTATTACTGACAACTAAAATAAATGAAATTAAGAAATAAACACTTAAAAACAACACTTTTAAGACATTACTACTAAAAACATTACAAAGAAACTAAACTTGATGACTAGATAACTATAACATCATTAAAGAAGTAAGGAAGTGGACTCAAATGGACTCTAATGTAGAAGCTGTTTCTTTCCCACCCTCTCAGGCTCCTCAGGTTCATCCTGATAGCGTTAGCTAGGTTAAAAAACAAATGTTTGCTAGCAAATGCATGTGTGAAAAGTGAATTATTACTGACATGCATAAAACAAACAATAAAAAAGAAGTAAAGAAACACTTTAACAAAACATTGTATAAAACATTACTAAAAAACTAAACTCATTTACTTAGATAACCATAATGATGTCATTTACAGTAATGATGTAAATGTAATTCATTCCTGTTCTTAAGTAGTTTTTTTTTAAGTATGTGTTCTTTACTGAAGTGTTTCTATTCAGGGAGATTTTTACTGTAACTTTACTACATTTTAAAGTCAAATTTCTTACTTTTTACTCAACTACATTTAGTGAAATCGGTCGTTTCTTTTTATTAACGAGGATAAAAACGTAACTGGTGAAACACGCAGCGAGTCACCAATCAGGATCGAGCGCACGCTCTGTTTTACACGTGTTCTGCATCTACTGATCACCAACATTCAGTTCAGCATCAGTTCAACATCAAGCAGAACATTTAGAGAGGAATAAATGATGAAGAAACTCCAGACTCGAACTCACCACCACACACGTGACCTCTTTTACACAATTTTTTTAAGTAGTTGAAAAGAAGGTTTTGGGTTCATGATTTTGGGTTCTGGTCATTATTATTTTGTAGATTTAAATGGAGAGCTATCCGGGTTAATGCAAGTAAATTATGGGGTGCCACAAGGTTCAGTTTTAGGACCCCTGCATTTCACAATATTCATGCTTTATATATATTTACAATATACCCTTGGGAAATATTATTATAAGGTATAGGATACTTATAATTTAGAAGTAAAATAGAACGTCTTTTATTGGTCTAAACATGCACACACATCGAGAACTTGAGAAGAGACTGTAGCAAAACGATACACTTAACTGATTGCTTTCATAGAAGGGTAGCCAGGAGCATGGAAGCACATGGAACAAGAGCGGTAGGAAGTCTGGGTGAGCTATGGTCATAACAGGTAGATCGGACCCTGAGTGAAGGGGAATAGGGACCTTATAAAGGGGACAGGTAAATGGAGGACAGGTGTAGGTGATTTGTAGAAAGGAGAGGCTGAACGAGAGTGTGAGCATTGGAGGGATGCATGACTGGTGGCTCCCTGACAGTTACACTGATGATACCATGCTATATATCTCATCGAAACCAGGCGATACACTCAATTAACTGAGTGTGTTAAAGAATTAAAAGACTGGATGACTCATAACTTTCTACTACTAAATTCTGATTAGACAGAGATTTAGCTCATCGGCTCAAAAAACAGTACACAGAAGCTCCAGCATCTCAACCTGCATTTAGACGGATGTTCTGTAACTTCAAATTCAACAGTAAAAGACCTGGAAGTTATTTCAGAGCAAAAATCATATCAACCAAGTTAAAAAAACAGCTTCTTCAACCTTAGAAATATTGCTAAGCTAAGAAACATGTTGTCTATATCCGATGCAGAGAAGCTCGTCCACGCGTTCATGACCTCCAGACTGGTCTATTGTAATGCGTTACTAGGTGGATCTAGGCATCTTTAATAAACAAGCTTCAGTTAGTTCAATATGCGGCAGCCAAAATATATCACCGTATAACCCCAATCTTCTCGTCCCTACACTGGCTTCCTGTTAAGATTCAAATCCACTACAAACTACTGCTTCTTACCTACAAAACACAAAATGTTTTATCTCCATACACAGAAGCTCCAGCATCTGATCCTGCATTTAGACGGATGTTCAGTAACTATGAGTTGAACAGTAAAAGATCTGGGAGTTTTTTTAGAGCAACTTCTCTTTTAATAATCACATCAACCAAGTTACAAAAACAGCTTCTTCCACCTTTTTCATGACCTTCAGAATAGACTATTGTAATGCACTACTAGGTGGAGGTCCTCCATCATTAATAAACAAGCTTCAGTTAGTTCAGAATGCAGCAGTCAGAGTCTCACATGGTCAAGAAAATATTCACCATATAACCCCATCTTCTTGTCCCTACACTGGCTTCCTGTTAAGATTCAAATCCACTACAAACTACTGCTTCTTACCTACAAAACACTAAATGTTTTATCTCCATGTATCTCCAGTCTTCTAACACGCTACAATCCAGCACGCTACCTGAGATCTCAAAACTCGGGACTTCTAGTAGTTCCTTAAATAGCAAAGTCCACTAAAGGTGGTAGAACATTCTCATATTTAGCTCCTAAACTCTGGAATAGTCTTCCTGACAGTGTTTGGGGCTCAGACACACTCTCCCAGTTTAAAAAAACTTGTGATAAAAATGATAACAGGAACATTATAGTTATAATAAATCATAGTAATTTTAATACTTATGTAAATTTAAAGGCAAAAAAAACGTTTTACTTTTATTTAAATGAAAGTTTAGAGGGACAATTTTACTTTTACTGGAGTCACATTTTACTGAATGGATCTACTTTAACTCAAATACATGCTTTGTGTAATTCGTCCACCGCTGGCAAATAAGAAATTCGAAAAAGATTTTAAAAAATGATTAAAAGGAAAATGTATATAATATTTTATTACTGACAGTATGTATATGTGTGTGTGTGTGTGTGTGTGTGTGTGTATAGTGGTGTATAGTTCTGTCTAGCGCCATGTTCCGGGGTGTAAAATGATTTAATTGAATATTTAAGTGCACTTAGCTCTGGACTACACATGCGGACGTCAATGCGCACTAATTCTCTCTACACACTACGTAGTGCGCGAGTATGCGGCTTCCCGAGGCGGCACGCAGGAGCCGCGTCCCACCCGAACACCCTGATTATTAGAGAAGTGTGTAGAAGCAGATTAACTCTCCCACTCACCTGAAGAGCAGTGCTGCCGAGGATCAGGGGCTCGCCTGGGTGGGCTGCGTGCTTGTTTGTTTGTTTGCTGGTTTGTTTGTTTGTGTCTTTCTAAAAAAAAAAAAATTATAATAATAATGTAATCGTCCAGTGTTTATGCGTGAGAGGAACCTGAGAGTGTGAGCTTTCAGATCCGAGATGGGCTGCATTTATAGATTCGGGAGAGAGAGAGAGAGAGAGAGAGAGAGAGAGAGAGAGAGAGAGAGAGCTCCACCTCCCACACATACACATACACTTATATATACACACACACACTCAAATGCACCCCATACACACACAAAAACACACTCATTCATTCATTTGTTCCGTCACCTTCTACGGGTCTAATCATATACCTGGGTGTTTCCGTGTGTGTGTGTGTGTGTGTGTGTGTGTGTGTGTGTGTGTGTGTGTGTGTGTGTGTGTGTGTTGATGTTTTCATCTTGAATCCATCAAACCCAATTTGTCTCTTAATCTTACATCCTAATCTGATGTCCCCCGGACGCACTTACACACAACCTCGTTAAGCAAATTCAGACATGTCTGTCCTGACACACACTTGCCCTCGGGTTGTGTTGGGGGTCTTGGAGACTCCGTTATAATTTTTTTGTGTGTGTGTGTGTTTAAAAAAGCCGTTTCTGTGGAGTAGTGAATCCTGCATGACTTGAATATCATCAGCAGAGCAGACAAGATGGAGCTTCTACATCTAAACTGGATTCGGCATAATGCTGCAACTTTGTTACATCACAACTTTAGTGGGTCACTATCCTGTATAACGTTACATCGCTATCCTGTATAACGTTACATCACTATCCTGTATAACGTTACATCACTATCCTGTATAACGTTACATCGCTATCCTGTATACCGTTACATCGCTATCCTGTATAACGTTAAATCACAATCCTGTATAACGTTACATCGCTATCCTGTATAAGGTTACATCGCTATCCTGTATAACGTTAAATCACAATCCTGTATAACGTTACATCGCTATCCTGTATAATGTTACATCACAATCCTGTATAACGTTACATCACAATCCTGTATAACATTACATCACAATCCTGTATAACGTTACATCGCTATCCTGTATAACGTTACATCACAATCCTGTATAACGTTACATCGCAATCCTGTATAACGTTACATCACAATCCTGTATAACGTTACATCACAATCCTGTATAACGTTACATCACAATCCTGTATAACGTTACATCACAATCCTGTATAACGTTACATCACAATCCTGTATAACGTTACATCACAATCCTGTATAACGTTACATCACAATCCTGTATAACGTTACATCACAATCCTGTATAACGTTACATCACAATCCTGTATAACGTTACATCACAATCCTGTATAACGTTACATCACAATCCTGTATAACGTTACATCACAATCCTGTATAACGTTACATCACAATCCTGTATAACGTTACATCACAATCCTGTATAACGTTACATCACAATCCTGTATAACGTTACATCACAATCCTGTATAACGTTACATCACAATCCTGTATAACGTTACATCACAATCCTGTATAACGTTACATCACAATCCTGTATAACGTTACATCACAATCCTGTATAACGTTACATCACAATCCTGTATAACGTTACATCACAATCCTGTATAACGTTACATCACAATCCTGTATAACGTTACATCACAATCCTGTATAACGTTACATCACAATCCTGTATAACGTTACATCACAATCCTGTATAACGTTACATCACAATCCTGTATAACGTTACATCACAATCCTGTATAACGTTACATCACAATCCTGTATAACGTTACATCACAATCCTGTATAACGTTACATCACAATCCTGTATAACGTTACATCACAATCCTGTATAACGTTACATCACAATCCTGTATAACGTTACATCACAATCCTGTATAACGTTACATCACAATCCTGTATAACGTTACAACGCTATCCTGTATAATGTTACATCGCTATCCTGTATAACGTTAAATCACAATCCTGTATAACGTTACATCACAATCCTGTATAACGTTACATCACAATCCTGTATAACGTTACATCACAATCCTGTATAACGTTACATCACAATCCTGTATAACGTTACATCACAATCCTGTATAACGTTACATCACAATCCTGTATAACGTTACATCACAATCCTGTATAACGTTACATCACAATCCTGTATAACGTTACATCACAATCCTGTATAACGTTACATCACAATCCTGTATAACGTTACATCACAATCCTGTATAACGTTACAACGCTATCCTGTATAATGTTACATCGCTATCCTGTATAACGTTAAATCACAATCCTGTATAACGTTACATCACAATCCTGTATAACGTTACATCACAATCCTGTATAACGTTACATCACAATCCTGTATAACGTTACATCACAATCCTGTATAACGTTACATCACAATCCTGTATAACGTTACATCACAATCCTGTATAACGTTACATCACAATCCTGTATAACGTTACATCACAATCCTGTATAACGTTACATCGCTATCCTGTATAACGTTAAATCACAATCCTGTATAACGTTACATCGCTATCCTGTATAACGTTAAATCACAATCCTGTATAACGTTACATCGCTATCCTGTATAACGTTAAATCACAATCCTGTATAACGTTACATCGCTATCCTGTATAACGTTAAATCACAATCCTGTATAACGTTACATCGCTATCCTGTATAACGTTAAATCACAATCCTGTATAACGTTACATCACAATCCTGTATAACGTTACATCGCTATCCTGTATAACGTTAAATCACAATCCTGTATAACGTTACATCGCTATCCTGTATAACGTTAAATCACAATCCTGTATAACGTTACATCGCTATCCTGTATAACGTTAAATCACAATCCTGTATAACGTTACATCGCTATCCTGTATAACGTTAAATCACAATCCTGTATAACGTTACATCGCTATCCTGTATAACGTTAAATCACAATCCTGTATAACGTTACATCACAATCCTGTATAACGTTACATCGCTATCCTGTATAACGTTAAATCACAATCCTGTATAACGTTACATCGCTATCCTGTATAACGTTACATCGCTATCCTGTATAACGTTACATCGCTATCCTGTATAACGTTACATCGCTATCCTGTATAACGTTACATCGCTATCCTGTATAACGTTACATCGCTATCCTGTATAACGTTACATCGCTATCCTGTATAACGTTACATCGCTATCCTGTATAACGTTACATCGCTATCCTGTATAACGTTACATCGCTATCCTGTATAACGTTACATCGCTATCCTGTATAACGTTAAATCACAATCCTGTATAACGTTACATCACAATCCTGTATAACATTACATCGCTATCCTGTATAACGTTAAATCACAATCCTGTATAACGTTACATCACAATCCTGTATAACATTACATCGCTATCCTGTATAACGTTAAATCACAATCCTGTATAACGTTACATCGCTATCCTGTATAACGTTACATCGCTATCCTGTATAACGTTACATCGCTATCCTGTATAACGTTACATCGCTATCCTGTATAACGTTACATCGCTATCCTGTATAACGTTACATCGCTATCCTGTATAACGTTACATCGCTATCCTGTATAACGTTACATCGCTATCCTGTATAACGTTACATCGCTATCCTGTATAACGTTACATCACAATCCTGTATAACATTACATCGCTATCCTGTATAACGTTAAATCACAATCCTGTATAACGTTACATCGCTATCCTGTATAACGTTAAATCACAATCCTGTATAACGTTACATCGCTATCCTGTATAACGTTAAATCACAATCCTGTATAACGTTACATCGCTATCCTGTATAACGTTAAATCACAATCCTGTATAACGTTACATCGCTATCCTGTATAACGTTACATCGCTATCCTGTATAACGTTACATCGCTATCCTGTATAACGTTACATCACAATCCTGTATAACATTACATCGCTATCCTGTATAACGTTAAATCACAATCCTGTATAACGTTACATCGCTATCCTGTATAACGTTAAATCACAATCCTGTATAACGTTACATCGCTATCCTGTATAACGTTAAATCACAATCCTGTATAACGTTACATCGCTATCCTGTATAACGTTAAATCACAATCCTGTATAACGTTACATCGCTATCCTGTATAACGTTAAATCACAATCCTGTATAACGTTACATCGCTATCCTGTATAACGTTACATCACAATCCTGTATAACGTTACATCACAATCCTGTATAACGTTACATCACAATCCTGTATAACGTTACATCACAATCCTGTATAACGTTACATCACAATCCTGTATAACGTTACATCACAATCCTGTATAACGTTACATCACAATCCTGTATAACGTTACATCACAATCCTGTATAACGTTACATCACAATCCTGTATAACGTTACATCACAATCCTGTATAACATTACATCGCTATCCTGTATAACGTTAAATCACAATCCTGTATAACGTTACATCGCTATCCTGTATAACGTTAAATCACAATCCTGTATAACGTTACATCGCTATCCTGTATAACGTTACATCACAATCCTGTATAACGTTACATCGCTATCCTGTATAACGTTAAATCACAATCCTGTATAACGTTACATCGCTATCCTGTATAACGTTAAATCACAATCCTGTATAACGTTACATCGCTATCCTGTATAACGTTAAATCACAATCCTGTATAACGTTACATCACAATCCTGTATAACGTTACATCACAATCCTGTATAACGTTACATCACAATCCTGTATAACGTTACATCACAATCCTGTATAACGTTACATCACAATCCTGTATAACGTTACATCACAATCCTGTATAACGTTACATCACAATCCTGTATAACGTTACATCACAATCCTGTATAACGTTACATCACAATCCTGTATAACGTTACATCACAATCCTGTATAACGTTACATCACAATCCTGTATAATGTTACATCGCTATCCTGTATAACGTTAAATCACAATCCTGTATAACGTTACATCACAATCCTGTATAACGTTACATCACAATCCTGTATAACGTTACATCACAATCCTGTATAACGTTACATCACAATCCTGTATAACGTTACATCACAATCCTGTATAACGTTACATCACAATCCTGTATAACGTTACATCACAATCCTGTATAACGTTACATCACAATCCTGTATAACGTTACATCACAATCCTGTATAATGTTACATCGCTATCCTGTATAACGTTAAATCACAATCCTGTATAACGTTACATCACAATCCTGTATAACGTTACATCACAATCCTGTATAACGTTACATCACAATCCTGTATAACGTTACATCACAATCCTGTATAACGTTACATCACAATCCTGTATAACGTTACATCACAATCCTGTATAACGTTACATCACAATCCTGTATAACGTTACATCACAATCCTGTATAACGTTACATCACAATCCTGTATAATGTTACATCGCTATCCTGTATAACGTTAAATCACAATCCTGTATAACGTTACATCACAATCCTGTATAACGTTACATCACAATCCTGTATAACGTTACATCACAATCCTGTATAACGTTACATCACAATCCTGTATAACGTTACATCACAATCCTGTATAACGTTACATCACAATCCTGTATAACGTTACATCACAATCCTGTATAACGTTACATCACAATCCTGTATAACGTTACATCACAATCCTGTATAATGTTACATCGCTATCCTGTATAACGTTAAATCACAATCCTGTATAACGTTACATCACAATCCTGTATAACGTTACATCACAATCCTGTATAACGTTACATCACAATCCTGTATAACGTTACATCACAATCCTGTATAACGTTACATCACAATCCTGTATAACGTTACATCACAATCCTGTATAACGTTACATCACAATCCTGTATAACGTTACATCACAATCCTGTATAACGTTACATCACAATCCTGTATAATGTTACATCGCTATCCTGTATAACGTTAAATCACAATCCTGTATAACGTTACATCACAATCCTGTATAACGTTACATCACAATCCTGTATAACGTTACATCACAATCCTGTATAACGTTACATCACAATCCTGTATAACGTTACATCACAATCCTGTATAACGTTACATCACAATCCTGTATAACGTTACATCACAATCCTGTATAACGTTACATCACAATCCTGTATAACGTTACATCACAATCCTGTATAATGTTACATCGCTATCCTGTATAACGTTAAATCACAATCCTGTATAACGTTACATCACAATCCTGTATAACGTTACATCACAATCCTGTATAACGTTACATCACAATCCTGTATAACGTTACATCACAATCCTGTATAACGTTACATCACAATCCTGTATAACGTTACATCACAATCCTGTATAACGTTACATCACAATCCTGTATAACGTTACATCACAATCCTGTATAACGTTACATCACAATCCTGTATAATGTTACATCGCTATCCTGTATAACGTTAAATCACAATCCTGTATAACGTTACATCACAATCCTGTATAACGTTACATCACAATCCTGTATAACGTTACATCACAATCCTGTATAACGTTACATCACAATCCTGTATAACGTTACATCACAATCCTGTATAACGTTACATCACAATCCTGTATAACGTTACATCACAATCCTGTATAACGTTACATCACAATCCTGTATAACGTTACATCACAATCCTGTATAATGTTACATCGCTATCCTGTATAACGTTAAATCACAATCCTGTATAACGTTACATCACAATCCTGTATAACGTTACATCACAATCCTGTATAACGTTACATCACAATCCTGTATAACGTTACATCACAATCCTGTATAACGTTACATCACAATCCTGTATAACGTTACATCACAATCCTGTATAACGTTACATCACAATCCTGTATAACGTTACATCACAATCCTGTATAACGTTACATCACAATCCTGTATAATGTTACATCGCTATCCTGTATAACGTTAAATCACAATCCTGTATAACGTTACATCACAATCCTGTATAACGTTACATCACAATCCTGTATAACGTTACATCACAATCCTGTATAACGTTACATCACAATCCTGTATAACGTTACATCACAATCCTGTATAACGTTACATCACAATCCTGTATAACGTTACATCACAATCCTGTATAACGTTACATCACAATCCTGTATAACGTTACATCACAATCCTGTATAATGTTACATCGCTATCCTGTATAACGTTAAATCACAATCCTGTATAACGTTACATCACAATCCTGTATAACGTTACATCACAATCCTGTATAACGTTACATCACAATCCTGTATAACGTTACATCACAATCCTGTATAACGTTACATCACAATCCTGTATAACGTTACATCACAATCCTGTATAACGTTACATCACAATCCTGTATAACGTTACATCACAATCCTGTATAACGTTACATCACAATCCTGTATAATGTTACATCGCTATCCTGTATAACGTTAAATCACAATCCTGTATAACGTTACATCACAATCCTGTATAACGTTACATCACAATCCTGTATAACGTTACATCACAATCCTGTATAACGTTACATCACAATCCTGTATAACGTTACATCACAATCCTGTATAACGTTACATCACAATCCTGTATAACGTTACATCACAATCCTGTATAACGTTACATCACAATCCTGTATAACGTTACATCACAATCCTGTATAATGTTACATCGCTATCCTGTATAACGTTAAATCACAATCCTGTATAACGTTACATCACAATCCTGTATAACGTTACATCACAATCCTGTATAACGTTACATCACAATCCTGTATAACGTTACATCACAATCCTGTATAACGTTACATCACAATCCTGTATAACGTTACATCACAATCCTGTATAACGTTACATCACAATCCTGTATAACGTTACATCACAATCCTGTATAACGTTACATCACAATCCTGTATAATGTTACATCGCTATCCTGTATAACGTTAAATCACAATCCTGTATAACGTTACATCACAATCCTGTATAACGTTACATCACAATCCTGTATAACGTTACATCACAATCCTGTATAACGTTACATCACAATCCTGTATAACGTTACATCACAATCCTGTATAACGTTACATCACAATCCTGTATAACGTTACATCACAATCCTGTATAACGTTACATCACAATCCTGTATAACGTTACATCACAATCCTGTATAATGTTACATCGCTATCCTGTATAACGTTAAATCACAATCCTGTATAACGTTACATCACAATCCTGTATAACGTTACATCACAATCCTGTATAACGTTACATCACAATCCTGTATAACGTTACATCACAATCCTGTATAACGTTACATCACAATCCTGTATAACGTTACATCACAATCCTGTATAACGTTACATCACAATCCTGTATAACGTTACATCACAATCCTGTATAACGTTACATCACAATCCTGTATAATGTTACATCGCTATCCTGTATAACGTTAAATCACAATCCTGTATAACGTTACATCACAATCCTGTATAACGTTACATCACAATCCTGTATAACGTTACATCACAATCCTGTATAACGTTACATCACAATCCTGTATAACGTTACATCACAATCCTGTATAACGTTACATCACAATCCTGTATAACGTTACATCACAATCCTGTATAACGTTACATCACAATCCTGTATAACGTTACATCACAATCCTGTATAATGTTACATCGCTATCCTGTATAACGTTAAATCACAATCCTGTATAACGTTACATCACAATCCTGTATAACGTTACATCACAATCCTGTATAACGTTACATCACAATCCTGTATAACGTTACATCACAATCCTGTATAACGTTACATCACAATCCTGTATAACGTTACATCACAATCCTGTATAACGTTACATCACAATCCTGTATAACGTTACATCACAATCCTGTATAACGTTACATCACAATCCTGTATAATGTTACATCGCTATCCTGTATAACGTTAAATCACAATCCTGTATAACGTTACATCACAATCCTGTATAACGTTACATCACAATCCTGTATAACGTTACATCACAATCCTGTATAACGTTACATCACAATCCTGTATAACGTTACATCACAATCCTGTATAACGTTACATCACAATCCTGTATAACGTTACATCACAATCCTGTATAACGTTACATCACAATCCTGTATAACGTTACATCACAATCCTGTATAATGTTACATCGCTATCCTGTATAACGTTAAATCACAATCCTGTATAACGTTACATCACAATCCTGTATAACGTTACATCACAATCCTGTATAACGTTACATCACAATCCTGTATAACGTTACATCACAATCCTGTATAACGTTACATCACAATCCTGTATAACGTTACATCACAATCCTGTATAACGTTACATCACAATCCTGTATGAGTTCAGGTGTGAATAGTGGATTGTGATTGGCTGGAAAGAGTTCAGATGTGAATACTGGATTGTGATTGGTTGGAAAGAGTTCAGGTGTGAATATGGGATTGTGATTGGCTGGAAAGAGTTCAGGTGTGAATACTAATAAGAAACAGAACAAAAACAGCACCAGGATTACACTCCAACAGCTTCATTAATAGTAGAGATGTGACACTTACATACACAAACTTTCTCTAATAACTAATTATTTAAACTCATGTAAATAAATGTGGTGTTCTGGCACTACTTTATCTCTGGGTGTGATTCTGAGCAGCTGAATTGTAGCTGTAACATGTCGTGTGTGTGTATATATATATATATATATATATATATAAAATCAAATCCAAATGAAGTGTTCTTTTGATTTATTTTATTTAGTAATTTTTTCGCTCAGCAAACATCAATGACAGCTTTAATTCCTCTTTAACTGGGAAGTGACCATGGTATAAGGTGATAATCCACGGCGTAGTGTGAAGATTTACACCATTTTTATGCTCTCCGTATATACAGTATGTGATACTGATATTAAGTCTATTATTAAAACACAATAAATACTTTACAGCCATGACTCTGAAGAAGTCTAAAGAAGGCCATGGTCTGAAACACTCACATGTGTACAGTATAGAACTCTGATATTTGGAGGATGTTTGATGTTAAAGTGGTTTCGCCGTGCCGGAGGGAAAAGTCTGTTACACTGATTATAACCTCACAGGAAACCGCAATGACAATCAGAGAGGAGAAAAAAAATGAAGAACAAACAACAACAATAAAGCACAGTCTAGAAACTTATTCTGATCACACACACACACACACACACACACACACACACACACACATACACACACACACACACACACACAGACACGGTTCTGTTTCTGTTGTGCATCACTAATGAAAGGTGAGAAACATCCAGACATCCAGCTGTTTTCATTTTTTTGCAGTGTGGAAAATATAATATTATATAATAATAATATATGTGTGCAGTCTGATCTCAAATGTGTGTGTGTGTGTGTGTGTGTGTGTGTGTGTGTGTGTGTGTGTGTGTGTGTGTGTGTGTGTGTGAGGTTTGATCAATATCATAATTGCCCCACCAACTGTTGGGTTTGTATATTTTGGAGAGAGGATCTATGGAGAGCTTCCTGAGCACCGGATTGATTTGGACATTTCCAGCTCGCAGGAACATTGACAGTGAGAAGATGGTCGAGGTTTTGTTTCCCTCCAACACTCACATTTATACCACACTCTGACCCTCCACACCTGTCTCTCTCTCACACACATACACACACACACACACACACACACACACACAATAATATTATATAATAATAATATATGTGTGCAGGCTGATCACAAATGTGTGTGTGTGTGTGTGTGTGTGTGTGTGTGTGTGTGTGTGTGTGTGTGTGTGTGTGTGTGTGAGGTTTGATCAATATCATAATTGCCCCAGCAACTGTTGGGTTTGTATATTTTGGAGAGAGGATCTATGGAGAGCTTCCTGAGCACCGGATTGATTTGGACATTTCCAGTTAGCAGGAACATTGACAGTGAGGAGATGGTCGAGGTTTTGTTTCCCTCCAACACTCACATTTATACCACATTCTGACCCTCCACACCTGTCTCTCTCTCACACACATACACACACACACACACACACACACACACACACACACACACACTTTCCTCTCCCCTTTGCCATCTGGCACAAAGTCCTGAAGTGAATGCAAGCTCACAGCCAGAATGTGTAACTTTCCCTCAAGCCATCAGACACACACACACACACACACACACACACACACACACACACACACACATACACACACACTTTTTACATTCCTAACACTACTAGTGTGAAAATGTGTGCTGGTCAACATGCATGTGCATTTTATGTCCAGTGTTATTTCACGGATATTGTGTGGCCAAAGGTTTGTGGACACCTGAGAATATGTAAGAATATTATAATGAGCTCCACTCTTCTGGGAAGATGTTCTACTCAATTTTGTGGAGATTGGTTCAGCCACAAGGGTGTTAGTAAAGTCAGTCAGCATTCACATTTATTCATGTTCAATAGGGTTCAGCGCTCAATGGAAAGCAGATGTTCACGGAGCTGAATTTGTGCACTTTGTGTCATGTCTGAGAACAGCAGCCTGGTTGGGAGCTCACTGGTGCGCCCCCAGGTGGTTGCGCCCTACGAGACCGCCTAGTTTGCCTATCCATAAAAAAAGGTGCTGATTTCATCCAATCCTGATTCTACCTTGAGCTCTTCAGAATGAACACTTCTGGCGTCTGTAGCTTCAAATACACGAGAAAGAAGCTGTTGCTTTAAAGAATCAGATTTTGAGTTGGACGACACCAGAACCTTCCAGAAGGCCTTCAATAAGCATCAGCATTTTTACTGCACTTTCCTTCGATTGGACGGTCAGAGAGTGCACTTGTAGCAAACTGCACAATCTCTTTTCATTCCACAGTGACTGACAGAGGAGAAGAAACTGATTTGGTGACAGTTACAGACGGACTTCTCTATACGAGTGTCGGTGAGATCAGATATTAATGTTGGAGGAGGTGATGAAGCTCCAGTTCCAGTTCATCTCAAAGATGATTAGGGTCGCTGAGAAGGTCAGGGTTCTGTACAGGACTTCCGAGTTTATCCACTCCAAAGTTTACATCAACATCCATGACTTTATGGAGCTCAGGTTAGTGTTCATCACCATGCTGAAAAACCATTTGGGAATCTGTAATACTACAGCATACTGACCCAGAGCTCCATACCATTGTGTTCTCCAGACTTTGTGGTTTGGGAAGAACTGCATATGATAACTGCACTGTTACACCCCTAATACATGAGGTGCTGAACAGGTCTTATAGAGCAGTCACACATTACACACTTATTATGAGCTTTTCTGTGATTATGGAAAAACAAGTTGTAACCATAGATTTGATTAAATCCAGCAAAAGCAGCATATTTTTGTTAATGATGCAGAACAAAACCATGCGGTTGGAAATATCCCAGATTTTATTAGTCTTTAAGATCTGGGAATAAATACAGAAATTTTAGTACATTGTGTTTTGTTTTGTTTCTATTTTCCTTTCCTGACTGTTATCTCTGTTTCCTGTGGGGTTTTGATCGGTGCAGCACACTGTGTGTGTGTGTGTGTGTGTGTGTGTGTGTGTGTGTGTGTGTGTGTGTGTGTGTAAGAGTAATTTTTAAACCGAATCCTCCAATTATTTGACAAGAAACAGAGAGACGTTTGCTTTATTACATCATACATTAAAAGTGCATGTGCAGTAGGTCTTACAAAGTGATTTTTTATTCCTTTATTATTTTTTTATTCCTTTTTCTGCTCCATTTCTTTTTTTTTTTTTGGTGTCTTATCGCTGCAGGTAAATTAATTCTTTTTTTTTGGTGTCTTATCGCTGCAGGTAAATTAATTCTTTAATGACTGTACGCTAACGCAAGCAGTCATCACCAAACTTCAGAGGAAAAGCAGATAAAAGAAAATAAAGCAGATATTGAGGAGGGTATGATACAAATACTCAGCAGACGTTAATGAATCACCTGCTGATGAATATTAATAATATGCTGAGAGAATGATAATGAGATCATCATCGTTTATCCACTCGCCTCGTCTTATTTGTAATGTAAATGGGGAAAAGGGAAAAAACAAGAAAAATAGGGGGTTTTTTTGACAATGCAATGAATCACTGCACTGAAGTGTATTATAGGCATTATAATAGAGCTGTGTGGTGTATTATAGTCATCATTACAGGACCTTATAATTATTATACGCTTTTTATGGAGCATTATAATAAATTATAGGTATTATTATTGGCCTTATAGTGTATAATTGCCATTATGATAAACCTTATAAATGATTAGTGGCCTTATAGTGTATTATAGATATTAATACAGGGTCTTATAGTGTATTATAAGCATTATTATGGGTCTTATAGTGTATTATAGTCATTATTACAGGGTCTGTGTATTATAAGCATTATTATGGGTCTTATAGTGTATTATAGTCATTATTAAAAGGCATTACAGTGTATTATAGGTATTATTAAGGGTCTAATAGTGTATTATCGGCATTATTATTGGCTGTATAATGTATTATAAGCATTATTATGGGCTTTATAGTGTATTATAGTGTATTATGAGCATTATTATGGGCCTTATAGTGTATTATAGTGTATTATGAGCATTAGTACAGGGTTCGATTCCCGGTCAGGGGACCAGCGTTAGGGGACCAGCGTTAGGAAGGGCATCCAGCATAAAACATGTGCCAAATCAAATATGCGGAGGATCCGCTGTGGCGACCGCTAACGGGAGAAGCCGAAAGAAAGCTATGAGCATTAGTACAGGGGCTTATAGTGTATTATACTGTATTATTATTATGGGCCTTATAGTGTATTATGTATGTACAGTATGATAAACATTATTTATCAGGTTTTATGAAGCATAATGCTGAGAGTATTTATTAGAATGTATATATATATATATACTATATGAACGTATTTGGTGATAATTGTATGATTTTTTGAGCACCTTGGTTTTGGGGCTTCTACTGGACTTGAATCTCTTTGGTGCTGGTGATAAAATGTGTAATGAAGAATCCCCATTGTGAGCGTGATAATGCACTGACAATGCGTAATAAAGTGTAATGCATGGTCAGGAATGTGTGATGTGATGCCACCATGTTTTATGAGCGCAATATACCATGATATGAAAGGGTTCTTTGACACGGAACATGAGGCTTATTAAACCTCGCTGCGTGTTAGAATGACGTTGTTCATCACAAGTTGCAGAAACTTCATGGCTCCTTGATAATCTGCTTATTCTTATAGTGTTTGATGGTGAGGATGTTGTTTCTCCTGATCTGAAACTCGTGTCTCAGTGTAAATGACTCTGTTCTTAGCTCCGGTTCTGTGTATAGATCAGCTGATATTCTCTCTCTTACGACTTTTGAGCTTCTCTTCATCCACTCAGTTGTTTTTTTACCCACAGGCAGCAAATTGATTTGTGTTGACATCCAGACACACACACACACACACACACACACACACACACACACAAAATCACTCATAGCCTCTATAGCCTTTATAAACACACCGTTAAGTGCATTGAGGTTTTTTTATCGTTATTTCATAACTCAGCTGCTCGATGACATTCGCGTAGTTTAGACTGAGGTGGAGAGAATTTTGGTGTCCACTCAGGCCCCGCCCACACCTTTACAGGGTGTTGGTTTTGGTTTCGCCCACAAGGAAATGGCATTAAGTCAACAATTTTCTTTTATCTTTAACTTCTGCCTCTGTCTCCAAGCTGAAAACATCTGTAAATCTGTAAAATCTGTAAAAGCATCATAAGTTTTATTATGACTATTATAATGTATCATAGGAGTTATTATGGGTATTATAATGTATCATAGACATTATTATGGGTATTATAATGTATCATAGACATTATTATGGGTAATATAATGTATCATAGACATTATTATGGGTATTATAATGTACCATAGACATTATTATGGGTATTATAATGTATCATAGACATTATTATTGGTCTTATAGTGTATCATAAGCATTATTATTATTAGCCTAAAAGTGTATCCTAGGCATATTAATCAGCCTTATGGTGCATCATGGCAGTATTATGGATCTTATAGTATATTATAGACATAATCTTACATTATATAATGTATCATATGCATTATTATTATTATTATTATTATTATTATTATTATTATGAGCCTTATTGTGTATCATAGACATCAGTTATGGATATTATAGTTTATTATAGGCATTATTATCATAGTTTAATGTGTCTTGTTTAACTATTTTTTTCTTTAAATGGCATGGTTTGGATTGAGGTAGATTTTGGTGTCCACCTTGTGGGAAAAGATCTTCCAAGATGGAGAAATTGTAAGATTTTTCACCGTTTAATAATTTGTATTTTAAAATGAATTGTACTGACAATTGAAGTTCAGCACAGTTCTTGGCCATCTGAAGTTTCAGCCTCAAAATATTCATTTGTCACCATAGAGACTCCGAAGAGCTTTTCTTTATTTGACCCTGAGGTCTACCAGCTCCAGCTCGCTTTATAGCTCACACAATTTTCTCTTGTTTCACAGGTTCCTATCATGGATGTGCCTCAGATCCCCCCTCGAGGTCTGATTCATTAGAGGCAGAGCGCCGTGAGTTTCAGCGCATGGGCGGCTAAACGCATAACAGATTAAAAAGTTGGTCAGGGAGTGTGAAGAGAAACTCATCTTTCTGCTACTTTCAGGCCGGAGTTCATTTGCACCGTTGGTTCTAAAGCGTGTAATTAGACCCCTGATTTGAATCCGTTCGTTTACACTGTCATAGAACAATGGCAGCTAACGACACGCTGCTCGCGATCTGCGCTACGCAGCTCACACTCTAATTATCCACAATGCTTAGCATTTAGGGGGATTATAATGAGCTATTTTATGCCAGAATGGGTTATTTTTCCTGCTCAGGTCATTAACACCTGTCCCTTCATGGTTGACCTCAAATCACTTCGTTTACAAGTTGTACAGGAACTTCAGGTGAATTTGCACTTATGAAACATCATGAATGGAAGGGGCGGGGCTTGTGGCAGATGATAGACGGAACGAACTAACTTTGATTTTAGTGGACTTTTTCCACAATCTGTTCATCTGATTTACATTTTCAAGCCCTGGATGTAAATGCACACAGAGTCGACAGAAATTTAATGATGTGCCTGCTTTAGATTTTTTCGGTGTGTTCTGCATCGTTGGCTCTAGACGGAGGGTACAACTGTTATTCGACATGCAGAACCGGAGGTGGAATTTGTCGCCAAGATCGAGAACTCACATACGATACTTATCCTAACAAATGATCACACGAGAAAAAAAAAACAGAAATTACAAAAGCAAACGACGATGGAGTAAAGCAGGAACACAAATACTTATAATTATTGCTCTTTCAGGTTCAGAAACCTGTGCCTGTCGCTGCAGCGCCCTCTAGAGGTTAACCGATATGGGTTTTTAAATCCGGCGTGTTTTAAGATGATGAAAGGTCATCATCAGTCAGAGAGGAGGAATCAAAGGAAGAGGATTAGGAATCGAAGGAAGATGTTGGGGAGCTTGTCAGGAACAAGCTTCCCAACATGTACTGTATCTATGGGCTGAAAACCCTTGGGTTTCCAACCTCCTTCACATGTCCTCACTGTCTCCATGGTTACCAGTGAACATATAAGGTATGAACAGAAACTGTCTTGATTTGTTTGGTCTCAGCGAGAGTCAATAACCAGGCATCCTTTAGCTGCTCCTGTGGCTTCACATGAGACTTTGTGAGAATTTGTGCAAAAACGCACTCTTTCCACCATCTCTCCTTTATCTCGCCATCTTTCCTCCATTCCTCCACCATCTCTCCTTTATCTCGCCATCTTTCCTCAATTCCTCCACCATCTCTACTTTATCTCACCATCTTTCCTCCATTCCTCCACCACCTCTCCTTTATCTCACCATCTTTCCTCAATTTCTCCACCATCTATCCATCTCCTCTCCTCCATCTCCAAATGTGTTGACTAGTGAGGAGAGTGTGTTGAGAAGGTGGAGGAAGTATTATGAGCAGCTGATGAATGAGGAAAATGAGAGAGAGAGAGAGAAGGTTGGATGGTGTGAAGATGGTGAAGCAGGAAGTGGAAAGGATTAGTAAAGAGGAAGTGAGAGCAGCGATTAAGAGGATGAAGAGCGGAAAGTCAGTTAGACCAGATGAGTGTTTAACAGGATTCTGGAAGGTGAGAAGATGCCTGAGGAATGGAGAAGAAGTGTGCTGGTACCGATCTTTAAGCATAAAGGAGATGTGCAGACCTGCAGTAACTACAGGGGAATTAAGTTGATCAGTCACACCATGAAGTTATGGGAAAGAGTAGTGGAAGCCAGGCAGAGAGAAGAGGTGACCATCTGTGAGCAACAGTATGGTTTCATGCCGAGTAAGAGCACCACAGACTCATTAATTGCTTTGAGAATGTTAATGGAGAAGTAAAGAGAAGGTCAGAAGGAGTTGCATTGTGTGTTTGTGGATTTAGAGAACGCGTACGACAGGGTGAAGAAAGGAGTTGTGGTATGGTATGAGGTAGTCAGGTGTGTCAGAGAAGTATGTGAGGGTGGTGCAGGACATGTATAAGGACAGTGTGACAGCAGTGAAGTGTGCAGTAGGAATGACAGACTGGTTCAAGGTGGAGGTTGGACTGCATCAAGGATCGGCTCTGAGCCCTTTCCTGTTTGCAGTGGTCATGGACAGTTTGAAGGACGAGGTCAGACAGTAGTCTCCCTCAGTAGACTATGATGTTTGTGGATGATATTGTGATTTGTGGTGAGAGTAGTGAGCAAGTTGAGAAGATCCTGGAGAGGTGGGTGTACACGCTGGAGAGAAGGGGAATGAAAGTCAGTAGAAGTAAGACAGAGTACATGTGTGTGAATGAGAGGGAGGGCAGTGGAGGGGTGAAGTTGCAGGGAGAAGAGGTGAAGAAGGTGGAGGAGTTCAGGTACCTGGGGCCAACAGTGCAGAGTGTGTTAGAGAAGTGAAGAAAAGAGTGCAGGCAGGGTGGAGTGGGTGGAGAAGGGTGAAAGCAGGAGTGATTTGTGATAGAAGAGTATCTGTGAGAGTGAAAGGGAAAGTTTACCCTCTGAAACATGCCTCAGGGTTGGGAGAGACAAACTCATCTGGAAATAGACAAAGATAGACAGAGTGATAAAGAGATTAACAAAGATGGAGGGACGGATGGACACAGATTTATTAGGTCATATGTATAATTACTGACTGTATTTCATCTACAGCACTGCACTGGTCTCCTTCTCCCTGTCAATCAACACAAGTGAATGAGCGACACTCAGAAGATGTGATTTTACAGTCTTCATGATCTCAATAT